>JAODAL010032212.1:0-47300 GCA_025379985.1 Phyllomedusa bahiana | reverse complement strand
ATCTCCACTGTGACAGGAAAGAGTTCAGTTGTCAGAGATTGAATGCAGCCTGTGGTATGTAACAGCTCTTACAAAATAAGACTGCATATGGAAAGACACAGTGACATGTGGACTCAGAGAGGGGGGAGGCAGTCTCCGGAGCCAGCATGCACAGTGAAGGGGGGGATGATGTCACCCAGCTGGGAGGGAAAGAAACGCCCCTGCATCTCCAGAGTTGAGAAGCTGAGAGCAGTGTGAATCAGCAGAACTAAGGAAGCGATACATCCCCTTTAAGCTGAACGCCTGAAAAGTAGTTAATGACCAGACCATTTTTTTAGTTTTTGCCTCCTTGCGTTTCAACAGTTGTAACTTTTTAATTTTTTCAGTAACGCAGTTGTATGAGGCCTCGTTTTATTCGAGACAAGTTGTACTTTATGGGGGAATAGTTTAAGTTCACTTATAAATAATTGCAGTATTTTTTTGTTTTTTTAGTTTTTTTTTACAACATTCACATTTCACACATAATAACTTGTTAGATTAATTCTACAGGTTATTACGGTCGTGTGGATACCAAATATGTGTAGGTTTTTTTGTGCATGTAATTTATGCACAATTATTTTTTATTAAATATTTATTTTTATTTTATTTATTTATTTTTTACTTTTTTTTTTTACTCCCTACTCCCATGAAGAGAGAACTGTTTAACATTTTTTTTTTTTTTACACTTAGTAATGTATTAGCATATTCATATATGCTAATACAAACTAATCTGTGTCAGTCTGACACAGGCAGTGATTAGGACAGCACAAATTGCGTCCTAGTCACTGGCTTAGTACACAGAAAGCTCTGGGGCCACTTTAGGTCCCCAGAGCTGACTGTGCAGCCGTTCCCTGAGCGCTGTCGGGTGACTAGGTGGTCCGATCACCCGACAGAGCAGGGGAACCCTTTGATTGTGCTGCGGTAACGCACCGCCGCAATCAAAGGGTTAAAGCACCGGGTTGCGGAGGTTTCCGCCACTGCCCAGTGCTTGCAGGGGATGCTCTGGGATCGGGACTGTGTAGTACAGCCCCGACACAGGCGCAATTGCGGCGCCGCAAACTTCGGTGTCTGCAGCGACGTCTAAAGACGTCGCTGCAGACGAACGACCCGCACCAGCCGACGTCTAAAGTCGGCGGGCGGTCATTAAGGAGTTAATAACATAAAGTAGGATAACAAAAAATGGACCATAACTAACACACTCATTAAGGCCAAAGGGGGATACAGATGAAAGGGGGATGCACAAGAATTTGCTTCCAATTACCCCCACAGTGATTAAACATAGCCCGATCAACACCTTTGAAGCGCAAAAGATTTTATCACATCTATTATGTGGTTTGAAGTGCTTTAGTATCGTCTTCAATTCAAATGTATCCATCGCATCGCATGCTGCTTATTTACTCAATACTTGCTCACATATACAATGTTTCAATGGTCGTGAGGTCATTCCTATATACAACAAATCACAAGGGCACATTGCCACATAAATTACTCCCACAGTGTTGCATGAGATAGTATGAGTAATGAGATACTCTTTGCTTTCTGCAAAAAGTCATGAAAATAAGTGGCCGTATATAAATTAGGGAAAGCCACACACTTACCACACGAATAGCAGCTCCATTTCAGACCTTTAGAACTGAACAATTTACTGTATTGTGTACCCATATGTATTGGACTAAAATATTGTGCAAATTTCTAGAACGACGATATGTGATTGAGGAGTTAGTTGGAAGATATTTGTCCAATACCAGATCCACCAGCATTATATTCCAATACTTTTGTATTTCATATCCCTGTCTCTAGAATAAGTTGAAATAAATCTTAACTCTGTCAAGTTACTGGTGTTTTTTTTATCCTTCAAAAGTGCTTTCCAGTGCGTCCCTCGTGCTCTACTTAATCCATTCTATATCCATTTCTCACTATAACCTCTCTCACAAAACTTGGAACAAATGTCTGCTGCTTGTTTCTCAAAGCTCAAATCATTTGTGCAAATTATCTTGGAACGCAGAAATTGACCAATCAGTATGTTCCTAATGGTATGTTGTGGATGAGACGAACTAGCATGGAGTAAGGAATGAATGGAGGACTTGTTCAGATACAGATCCGTGCCTAAAATTCCCAAATCATCAACCTGGAAAACAATATCCAAAAAAGTATTGCATGACGAAGAGATTTATAGGTCAATTTGATGTTTAAATCATTTTGGTTCAGATCACAAATTAACCCATCCAGATCTTCATTGCAACCCTGACATATCATAATGACATCGTCCATGTATCGATGACAGATTTGTACCTTTTCCACATGGGTACCAGGGTCAGTGAAGAAAATCTTCCTCTCCCACCATCCTAAGAATATATTAGCATATGAGGGTGCACAAGACGCCCCTATTGCTGTACCCTGTATCCGCAAATAAAAACACTCCCAAAACAGAAAAAAAATTATGCGTTAACACAAATTCTAATAACTATAGAATTAACACACAGATATTTGGGTCCAAATCGAATGTTGTGAGAAATAAATGTGTTGCTGTAAGACCATCCTCATGTCGAATTGAAGTAAATAAAGACTCGACATCACATGTCACCAAAATTATATTTGGGTCCAGTTGTACATCTGATAGCTTCATCAATAAGTCTTTTGTGTCCTTAAAGGGGTTTTGCCACGAAGTAAAATTGACGTGGGAAGCTTGCAAATGAAATAACAAATATTTTCACCATTCACTATTATTAAAAATTCTGCACCGTTTTTGTTTTAGCGGCTCCTTTAGTGATCCATTGTGTACAGCTCGTCTCCAGGGGATACGACCAGGGCTGAGAGCTCCTCAGTCCTTGCCAGACATGCTCAGACATCACTTCTCCTCTCAGGCAGCTTCTGAGTGTTCAAACCCCAGGTGCTGTCACTCTACTCCCATCCTCTGTACTCCTTAGTAATTAGTCAAACAGTGCAATTAAATAAAAAAGAAACCTCAATCGGGTTTGTGCATTGATAAAGAGGAAAAAAAAAACGCAGGTTTGGTTCCTGCAGGGATTTGAACCTAGGACCCTTCTGCCTGGAGGCAAAAACATTACCTCTCGGCTATTCACAATGCTTTACATAAACAGACCTTTCTTGGACTACAGAGAGGAAAGGCCTGGTGATGTCATCCTGCTGGGTCACATGATATGCAATTCAAACAAATCACACGCGCCCCCTTCTGAGCACACAGAGCTGAAGAGCTGGATGCAGGAGGTATGAAATGAGATCGTGGCAAAACCCCTTTAAGATAGGAATATAAAGTTTCAACCAATAGTTGGAGCACAAAATCAATAAACTTGATAATAGGTTCACAAAGACCATTCATACCAGATACAATTGGTGGTA
The DNA here is from genome assembly GCA_025379985.1 of Phyllomedusa bahiana. Lineage (NCBI taxonomy): Eukaryota > Metazoa > Chordata > Amphibia > Anura > Hylidae > Phyllomedusa > Phyllomedusa bahiana. Next base: position 43,922 of record JAODAL010032212.1, on the reverse strand, counting down.
CGGAAGGATTATTTTGTTCTTATGTATTTTATTTAGCATGTAAAACGTAGGGATGGTGGGAGAGGGAATACATAAGCAATCCAATTGTTTTTTGGTAATAATGTCTTTCTCAAAAGCCGCCTGTAAAACATCCAATAATTCCTGTTGGTATTTTGAAAGAGGGTTACATGTCAACGTTTATAATGGGAGCTATCCCTAATCTGTCTTAGGTCATGTTCACACAGCTTAATTGTGGGGCGTAATTATGCCCAGGAATTACGCTGTGTGGATGGGGGCGGGACAGGAGTGGGGGGCAGGTACCTCGCCGGCCCATAGACTATCATTACTAGCGGCGCGTATACGCCGTTAGTAAATGACCTGTCACTTCTCTCCCGCTCAGCGGATTCGCCAAGCGGGGAGAGGAGACGTAATCCATAGTTATCTATGAGAACTGTGGATTACCGTAATGACTGGGCCGTATTTCAGCCCGTAATTCGCGGCGTACTGCGCAAATTACGGGCTGAAATAGGTGCCCAAATAAGCCATATGAACATGGCTTTAGAGCCTCACGTTTGTATATCTTTGTGGTTCAGGCTTAATTACGATGTCACTTCTTTCCTTTAATTCACGTATAGCTCGTCTCTATGTCCTAGTGCAGTTGTCCCTATGAATATCATTGGAGATCCTCTGAAATTTTGCACTCACTCAATCCACAAATAGCAAAATATTTGAAAACATAGAAAATGGTGGAAATCTATTTGAGGTAGAAAAAAGGGAAGTTAGAAACCTACCATCTTTAGAATTTGCTGCTCATCCAATAGTTTCTGAACAGATCCTTGCTCCATGTTGTGGGGAAGTCAACATACGAAATATCTTGATGAAACATTTTTTAAAAAACGAGTTTACCTGCAAACAAGTGAAGGTCCTTAACCATTGTAAAGTGATCATATCTGGAAGAAGGTGAGAATGTTAATCCCTTCCCCAGCAACTCCAATTGTGCCTTCGTCAATTCAATATCAGAAAGTTTAATAACTCGCAAAGAAGTACTCACCCTCGCCGTTGCTGATCTATCCGGTAATTGCTTCTTAGTTGCTGGTTTACGTTGTTGGCCCATTTTGTGTTTGCTCAACCTGAAGAGGGAATTATTGGATGAAGTAGAATCCATACTAGTAGAGGTGCTTGAGGAAAGAGATGCCGTTCCAGGCCTAGGTTTTACTTTCCAACTCTTCCACTTATACACCCTATTATTCTGTACATCTTGATAGTCCCTCTGAAACGCTTTCATTTTAGTCATCTTAATCTGTTTTTCCCACTGTACAAATAGCTCATCCAACTCCTTTTTTTAACAATACCCATATTTTCAGCAGATTTTAGGCTTTCAAGTGGATTCTCAACAGATGTTATATCCTTGGCTAAGTTGTCCAATGTATAAATATTAAAATTCAATAATATGTTGCATTAACTGCTTTGAACAGCTTGAACAAATTTCCTCCCATTTAGCACAAAAATCTTGATCTTCCAGCCCAAAAGATGGAAAACTTTGGATGCATAATCCACAAAGTATCAGATTCTTTGAAAAAAAACTTTTTAAAAAAAAACAGTTTCCCACAAACCCTTTGCCCTTCTGGTAAAATTCGAAACTTATTCTTCAATTCCTTGGTACTAAAATAATTTTCATCAGTAACACCAGCACCTTCAGAGAGGGATTGTGGATCCCAGAGCTGCAGCTGTAAGCAGCTTAGTTACTAGAGCAGTCTCTGTGCATCTGTGCATGGCTGGGATAAGGCTATGTTCACACGGCTTAACTGCGGGGCGTAATTTCGCCCTGCAATTACGCCGTGTGGGCCGGGGGGGGGAGCGGGGACGAGCGGGGGCCGGCACTTCGCCGGCCCATAACACCCATTGCTAGGGGCGCGAACCCGCTAGAAAGGCCCTGCAATTATCCCCCCTCGTGAAATTGCCGGCGGGGAGAGGAAAATGCAAAATTCTCTATGAGAACTGTGCATTCCCGTAGTTACTGGGAACGGATTCAGCCCGAAATTGGCGCACTCTGGCGCGTAATTACGGACGGATTTATGTCCCAGAATAAGCCGTGTGAACATGGCCTTAGAGGAAGACTGCAATATACACTGTTAAATGATTTGACTGCCTTGGTCCACGATTGTTGCATGTTCAAAGGTTCACCATCCTAATGACCCCAATTTGCGCATAGTAAATCTGCTGTAAACCAAACGCGTTAACCGACAGCAGTTTGGGCATAATGACACAGAATGTGATTATAATCAAGCAGGGTAGCTAAAAAACATTTTAATATATATATCCCTTAATAGGATGAAAACAAAGGTTAAAAATTATAGTGCATATATTAAACATAAAATTAAAAAAATAACGTACATATTTTAGGCATCCACACGATCTTAACATGTACAATTAATTCAATCGATTATTTAGTGAAAAAAGGAATATTTAAAAAAATAATAAAAAAACAGTGCAAGGGAAAAATTTTTTTTTAATTCAGTGTAAAGTTTCCAAGCTATTCCCTCATAAAATACAACTTTTCCTGCATAAAACAATTCTTCATACAACTGTGTCATTGAAAAAGTAAAAAAGTTATGACTTGAAACGCAAGGAGGCAAAAAATGAACTTTAACTGGGTTTACAAGCCTTTTTTAGGCCCAGGGTTTAAAAGGTTAAGGGATTTCAAGTTAGAAAAAAAAATAGCAGCTTTCCTAGCAAACCTTCTCAAAAAAATCCCATTAGTGTTGACGATTGCGTTTTCATCGGACGATCGATAGTCGATAGCGGCCGCAACATAAGGTTTTTTTGATAGTGAGAACGATTTTGCACGATGAACCATTAAAATCTATGGGGAGCAACAACACCTTCATTTTTACACCCCAAAAAAGCTGGAGAAGCTGAAATTAAAATCCACAACAGTCAAATGGATACGTCTACATCTTTGGGAAAACACTTTGGTTTTAAAAGTCACAGAAAAAAAGTCACAACCATTTTCTATCCCGTCTTGTACCACAGCCTGACCCTAAACCGCATCACCCACAAATTAAAAATCCAAAGGGATATGTTTGAACCCTCATGTACTGAACTAATTTAAAAACCCGTCCGGGGAAAGCACATGACCCCATCCTGATGCCCCCACATTTAAAAAAAATGCCCCAAAAGGGGTCTTTCCAAACCCCCATTTTAGTTTCACTGGACATTGACATACCTTCCTGGGGCCCCACTGCCCCAAACGCAGACCCCCACATTTAAAAAATGCCAGAAAAAAAATTCTTTCAACCACCATTTTATTTTCCCTGACATTGACTATACCTGTCCCGGGGCCCGCATGAGCCCCAAACCTGCATACCCCACATTTAAAAAGTGCCGGAAAAAGGGGTCTTTACAACTCACCATTTTTTAGTTGAAACTGGACATGACTATACCTTGTCCTGGGCCACAGCATGAGCCCCAAACCTGCATGACCCCCACATTTAAAATGGAGTGCTGGAAAAAGGAGTCTTTCAACCACGCAGTAGTTTCACTGGACATTGACTAACTGTCCTGGCCACAGCATGAGCCCAAACCTGACATAGACCCCACATTTAAAAAGTGACCGGAAAAAGGAGTCTTTTCAACCACCATTTTAGTTGAATCTGGACATTGACTATACCTGTACCTGGCCACAGCATGATCCCCAAAAACCTGCATGACCCCCACATTTAATAAAGTGTCCGGAAAAAGGAGTCTTTCAACACCATTTATTGAACTGGACATTGACTAACCTGTCCTGGGCCACAGCATGAGCCCCAACTGCATGACCCCCACATTTAAAAAGTGCCGGAAAAAGTATCTTCAACCACCATTTTAGTTTCACTGACATTGGACAATACTGTCCTGGCCACAGCATGAGCCCCAAACCTGCATGACCCCCACATTTAAAAAGTGCCAGAAAAAAGGAGTTTTTTCAAACACCATTTATACTTTGAACTGGACATGACTATACTGTCGCTGGGCCACAGCATGACCAGGGCCGGAGTTACCGTGGGTGCGGTGAAAGCCCAGAGCTGGCGTCCTGACATCTATTAACACGCAGGTTTAAAATGGCTGATGACGAAAAGAGCGAAAGCAACGAAAACTGTCGTGCTGAGTCAGAGTGCGGAAGCGGAAGTGTGAGAAACTCCAGCCTTCCTCTGTACACAGTCAATACCTGGTACGCTTGCCCCTCTCCGTATGAGAGTGGACCAATTGAGCTTCACTTTGGAAATACTGTGGTTCTAACGCTCCTGTTACACATGGAGCCCTTTTATCTTGGAGCATTCTTTCTTTCCTCATTTTACCAACTGTGCTGGAGGAAATGTCTCTGTACTTTGTTCTCTGTCCGTGGCTCCATACTCCATGTCCCTCTGAATAACCTACATCTGGTCAAGTTTTTCCTGTAACCACCCTTGTACACATTCAGAGGATTTTTTAACAGCTATTTTGTACATGCAAGTTTTTATAGTACATTAATTCTAACAAACACATTTTTTAAAAATAGGATGGAATCCCACCATGTCTTTGTTTTCTCTTTTTTTTCAATTGTATTAAATGGGTTGTCCTCAATCAGGGATTGTATCTATGTTAAAGATCTGCAAAAAACAAGTCATCTATTGCAATATGTGTCCATTAACAGTGTCCTACCTATTCCTGTTTTCTGAAGCACCTCACCACTTGAGCCACTCTCTGACAATTGTGAGAAGAACAAATGTCTGTAGAAACAACATTTTTAGAATAGGACCTGTAGTATAAGCTGCGCATGTCACAGCAAAATGCCCAAAAATTCAAAGCATAGACCCTTGACACTTTTGGTCAATTGTGAAGAACAAATGTCTGTTAAGAAAACATCAAGTTTTTATAATAGGACCTTATATTGCTGCATTCAAAGCAGCATGACCCAAAAAATTAATAACAAAATGACTTCACAGCCACTTTAAAAATGTGAGGGAGAACTGCCACCTTAGAGCACATTCTGTTACAAAGGACCATGATTATTTGCTGGAATCTCACAGCTACTGACCCAAAAATTATAAATATGACTTCACAGCCTCTATTCACCAAATTGTGAGGGAAAAATGCCACGTTAAAGGCCACATTTCTGTTCCAAAGGACCATAATATAGCTGTATCTCACAGCAAATGACCCAAAAAATATAAATATGACTTCTCACACTCATAAAAATTGTGAGGGAGAATGCCACTTAGAAGTCACATTTCTGTTCCAAGACCATAATTAATAGCTTTATCTCACAGCAATATGACCCCAAAAAATTCTAAATATGTCTTCTCAGCCACTTATAAAATTTGTGAGGGAGAAATGCCACTTAGAAGTCACATTTCTGTTCCAAAGGACCATGATTATTGCTGTATCTCACAGCAACATGACCTCAAAACCATTGACAATGCAAAAACTTCTTAAGATAAGCGTAGTAAATGGAATACGGTGTGGTCATGAAAACCTTGCTGTCCTTTAACAGTCCTCCTCAATAAGCAAAACCATCAAATGAACGTTGAAAAGAGAATAAAAATTGCAGTAAGAAATGAATCATTTAAAAAAAAGTTTCTCAAGAGGGAACATATTCTGTTTCTGAAAAGGAAATTAGAAGTATAAATTGCAACTAATCGTTTTGGGGGACCTCGCAATTGGGGATCACAACATCATCAGAGAATCCCATGCCTGATTTCATCTTGATGAAAGTCAAAACGATCCACATTATCTAGTGTCTAAAGCCAGAAGCATTTGTCTGTAATGACTCCTCCAGCTGAGCTGAAGGTCGCTCAATATGACGCAGCTCTGGCAGACAACACCTCTTGGCGTGACGAGCCCAGCCGGCCAGTCGTCCATATTGGATACCCAGAAGTCTATGGGTTCCGAACACATGCAAAAACACGTGTATGAGACCCAGATAGCCGGCACCTGAGTCTTAAGCCACGATCTTTCTGTGTGGTTGGATGTGTGCCCTGCATTTGCATGCTTCGTGAGGTGGTTAAGACAAAGAATGCCAGAGGTCACCCAATTAGGCTCTGAGTGCCACCTTGCCTGCTGCTGCCGCTACGCCACTTGGCACTCTACTGCTGTCACTCGCTGATGTTGTTCCACCGTGGACATTTTGGGGACGTGAAGCAGACGCACAGATGTCCCAGTTGATCAATCACAAGGTCCTCCATTTCCTCGCATTTTACTCTCTATTTGTTGGGTGGAAGAAAGTGCAGATTTTTTGTATTGTACCCGAGGGGATCCAGAGGGTGGCCCCAAGTAACTGTTGTTTCATTTTTGATGGCCTTAATGCGAGGATCTGTTGGAGTGAAATAGGAGCATCCAAGCACTCTCCATGTGAGAATGGAGCCTATGATTTCCCAAGCCTCTGTCGAAGGGGCACTAGCAACTGATCATCCTCATCTTCCTCCCGCCTCAAATTCGCGCCAACCTCTTCCAAGCAGGGAACGTCGGTAACATCGTGGTCTAGGAATACCTCCTCCTCCTCCGCTGCTCCGGCAAGCTTCAACACAGCCCTGACTTGCCTGAGATGATGGCACCCGAGAAGCTGACGCCACCTTGCACTAGCTCGGCCCCGAACCACTGCCTAATGAAGACCGATGAAAGTTGTGAATACGTCCGGGCTTGTGGATTGACGGAGAGAAAGGCACCGTGTCCGCATCTGTGTCCTGTCTCCTCCTCCGTCGCTGGCGGACCAGTTTTGTTACAGAGTGTCCAACGATCGTTCCATAACTAAGATCACCACAGATGATCAAGCTTACAAGGGCATTGTCAGCATGACCATTTTGGTGGCTTCTTTTCAAACTGGCAAGGTTGGTGCAGAGCTCTATTCACCTCCTCCACTCTTCGTTGGGTTCAACACACCAGATGTCCGTACCGCAACTTGTCAGGCCATGTGTCACTTCGTACTGCGTAATGCATTGTGCGCTGCTGCCACAATCGCTGAGCATTGTGGAGGGTGGAATTCCAGCGTGTGCCAACTCTACAATGAAGACTGGTTACGGGTAGCGCAGAGCTTACGCTTGCAACCCAGCCATGCTGGACGAAGCAGGTGCTAACGGCTGAAGTGCGAACCTCATACCTCGAGCCTTTCATCAGCAGGCAGTCCAGACCCGGGTACTCTTTAGAAATTTTTTACTGGACGACAAGGTTCATGACATGTGGCCAGCAAGGATGTGCTCCAAGCCTACCTAAAAACTAAAAAAATTTTTAAAAAAAAAAAAAAAATAAAAAATAAAAAAAAAAAAAAAAAAAAAAATTAAAAAACTAGAAAAAAAACAGATTCAAAAATAAATAAAAATAAAAAAATAGATATATAAAAAAATTTGAAAAAAAAAATAATTAAAAATAAGAAAAAAAAAAAATTAACCAACAAAAAAATAATTAAACCGACCTAACCCCCCCCACACCAAAACCCCCAGCCCATCCACTCACCCTCTCCCCACCCCCCCCCCTTCCACAACCACCCGCAAACCCACCTCCCAAACCGCCCCCCAACCACTCACAACCTTGGCTTCCCTCCGCAAACGCCCTAACACTGCCCCCCACCAAGCCATCACCCCTTGAACAATCCAAGTGCCCCCCCCCACCAGTCTCACGTCTCGAAGCAACTCTCCGACCCCCGCACCTGCCCAGTGATGTGAGGACGGACTCCACGGCAGAATAAATTTCAACACGGCCTGGTGGTCTCTGTTCCCTGATGCCACCAAGGACATTGGGGGAAAGAGCCCCAGCACCCATACCCTTCGGTTTGACATAGCGTGCGCCGAGCCAGCAGCCCCGCACCCCCAAGACATCCACCCACTCACCCAGTGAGCTGTCACCTAGATATAGCGCCTTGGCCGACGCTTACTAGTCCACGTGTCGGAGGTGAGAAGACAAACACACGGACACAGCGCAGACACCGCCCTGAAATTTTAGATTTTGACACGTGTCACACAGGAGGCAGGGACGCTTTTCAGGACAAAGAAATGCTGCTCGGCATCTGGTATTGGGGTCAATCGAGGGCCATGACTGGCTGGAACCCGAACAGTTGACCACCAGACGTAAAGGCACATTTTCCAAGGCCAAAAGCCCTGGCAATGCCGACATCCAGGCTTTATGCGGCTTTGGGATGGTTTGGGTTAAAAGTGTTTCTTCTTCTCTCTCCACAAACTGGAAGACAGAAGGCTGGCTCTAGACTGGCCGCTGTACGCGTGCAGTCGACAAACTGGCGGAAGGAGAAGGGTAGGATGGCTCTCTGGTGTGATGGGGTACTCGGGCGACTTTGGAGGCTGAAGCGAGCTGATCCCTGATCATGACTCTGAGAACATGGGCACGAGAACTCTTGGGTGGTGGCGGAGGAGGAGGAGGCTGAGACCAGAGGTTGTGAACAGTGGTTGGAGGCCCGTCGTCGGTCTGGCCTTTTTGAGTGCACAACGTTTCCCTCCTTTTCTACACATGCAATCGCTGCTTACTAGACATGTTGTGGTGGTTAACACTTAATGTTCATTCCACTACGTTAAGCGATTACGGCAAAGGCGGACATATGAAACATCGCAGGGTGAATCAAGCTTGCTCAAAGAAGGCCAGCTTGAGAGGTCCAGGACCTTTTTGAACGGCGATAAGCTAGGAGCGGGTTTGCCGCTGACACGTGGCGTGGAGCGGAATCATATCAGCGACTTCTTGCGGCCCCCGCCTCTCCCTTTTTGTGCGGTGACCCTATTGACACTACCCCATCGACGTCCTGCCTCTCCACAGATTCAGCGCACGCAAGCAAAATCTGCGGAAAAGAGACCAGATGGATTCCGCAATTGACGACATCAATCATCATCATCATCAACACAGGTGACTTGGTCGTCCTTACATTTCTGCAATCCAGACGCTGCGGCGCTACAAGCAAGGGGCACTGCAGGCCGTTGCGACCGCCCAGATTTTGCCGATTGACCGCTTCCCTTTCACACTCCTCTGATGGCATCAGTACTGGGTGGGGGTTTTGGGGGGGGGGGGGGGGGTTGGGGGAAGGGGGGGGGGGGGGGGGGGGGGGGGGGGGGGGGGGGGGGGGGGGGGGGGGGGGGGGGGGGGGGGGGGGGGGCGTCAGAGCAGAGAAAATCATCCTTTTTGTGCCTCTTGATCTTTTAACATGCTTCTGACCCCAACCGCATTTTGGTCCTCAAAGAGTCTTCAGAAAATGATTATCCACGTGGTGGGTTACACGAGTTGACATTTGGCTGCTCAGTTGGACAGATGCTGATGATCATCGACGACATATTGTGGCCGTGACTGCGAGACTGAGGAGGTAAGACTTGCTAGATGCAGGGTTGCATAAACCACTGAAGGACAGATTGGCGACCAATGTTCGTTACTTAGATCACAACAGCCCTGACCCAGCATGACAGGAGCCTGACGTCCTGCAACTGACGATCCGCTGGCAATCGTGTTGTCCGCCAGCACTGGAAGGAGCGCACCTTCTCTCGTACCTCCTACCTCCATGTGCTACCCCCCTCTTTGCTCCTTACCACCTGCATTTCGCTCCATGTTCAGAAATAATAAAAATTTTGCGAAGGTATGGAATTAGTTTTTTGGAAAGTTCCTTATTAAAAGACAGCAAATCACAGCTATTCTCAAATCCTTCTCTAATACAAAACAAAATTGCTGGACTCAAATTTAACTCAAGGTGTCTATCATCAAATCTGGACTGGACCAAAGTCCAAAAAACACTATCTGTAATGGCTTTTTGTGATATAATAAACTGTATTTTTTGCTACCTTTCATTCACCTGTGGTGAATTATAGAATGCTGTTTTAAGATATTACGTAGATTGCTGCGTCAATGAACAGAGCTGGGTGCGCAAAAGTCAAAAAACACGAACGCCAGTTTGATATAATAAACGTAATTTTTTGCACCTTTCAATTCACCTGTGGTGAATATAGAATTGCTGGTTTTTTAAGATTATACGTAGATGCTGCGTCAATGAACAGTGTCTGGGTGCGCAAAATCAAAAAACACGTAATCTGTTATAGTTTGAATATAATAATCTGTATTTACTTTGCACCTTTCAATTTACCTGTGGTGAATATAAATTGCTGTTTAAGATTACGTAGATGCTGCGTCCATGAACAGTGCTGTGCGCAAAGTCAAAAAACATCGAAACTGTATGTTTTGCGATATAATAAACCTGTATTTTTTGCACTTTCAATTCACCTGTTGGAGAATATAAATTTGCTGTTTAAGATTTAGCGTAGATGCCTGCGCAATGAACAGTGCTGGTGCGCAAAAGTCAAAAAACACGTAACTGTTATGTTTCTGATATAATACACGGTAATTTTTGCACCTTTCTATTCACCTGTGGTGAATATAGAAATTGGCTTGTTTTAAGATTTACGTAGATGCTCTGCGTCAATGAACAGAGCTGGGTGCGCAAAAGTCAAAAAACACTTAACTGTTATTTTTTTAAATAATAAAACTGTAGTTTTTGCCCTTTTAAATATCACCTGTGGTGAAATATTGAATAGCTTGTTTTAATATTACGTAGAAGCTGCGTCAATGAACAGTGCTGGGTGCTCAAAAGTCAAAAACACGTAACTGTTATGTTTTGATATAATAAACAGAATTTTTTTGCAACCTTCAATTCACCTTTGGTTGAATAATAGAATTAGCTGTTTTTAAGATTTACCGTAAATGCTGCGTCAATGAACAGTGCTGGGTGCGCAAATCCAAAAAACACTAACTGTTTTATGTATTTGATTATAAATAAACGGTATGTTTTGCACCTTTACAATTCACCATGTGGTGAATATAGAATTGCTTTTTTAAGATTTACTTAATGCTGCTTCAATGAACAGTGCTGGGTGCGCAAAAGATCAAAAAACACGTAACTGTTTTTGTTTTGATATAATAACTGTATTTTTTGCACCTTTCAAATTCACCTGTGTGAATATAGAATTGCTTTTCAAGATTTACGTAGAGCTCGCGTCAATGACAACAGCTGCTGGGTGCGCAAAGTCAAAAAACACGTAACTGTTAATGTTTTGATATAATAAAGCGTATTTTTTTTGCACCTTTCAATTCACCTGTGGTGAATATAAGAATTGCTGTTTTAATATTTACTGTAGAAGTGCTGCGTCAATGACCATTGCTGGGTGCGCAAAAGTCAAAAAACACGTAACAGTTATGTTATTTGATATAATAAACGGTAATTTTTGCAACTTTTCAATTCACCTGTGGTGAATATAGACTTCGCTGTTTAAGATTTAACGTAGATGACTGCGGGTCAATTAACAAGTGCTGGGTGCGCAAAGTCAAAAAACACATAACTGTGATGTTTTCGTACGATACACGTATTTTTGGCAGCAAACAACTGTGCGACTACAAAGATTGCTGGTTTGTAATTTAAGTGCAAGGTGGATAATCACCAGTCCCAGGGAGTAATGGGTAAGATTGAAACCACCTATCAGAAATGTATACTGAAAAATAAAAGTGGACGTTTTGCAGCAACAAAGAACACTGCAGTTTACTAGAAAATGATGTTTATCCAATATAAGTTCAGGCTGCCAAATATCCCAGAATATTTCAATAGCAAACTGTTAATAAAAAGATATTCACTACAATGTCTACACTAATCTTGGTGAATTTTATAAAAGTGTTCTTTAAAGATAGAGCTTGTCTGTGTTTCCCCCGGGGGCCCCCCCCCCCCCCTCTCCCCGTTTCCCCCCGGGGGGGAAATTTTTTACAGGGGTTGACCCCTCTTTAAAATTCTTTTAGCTAACTACAAAAATGGTTTAAAAACCAAAAATTTTAACAAAATTTTGGAAGGATCAAGCTAATAGAAGGGGTTTTCTTGTGCAGAAAAAACAAAATTTCCCGCTGAGCTGTTTGGCCCAGGCAAAAACGCGGTCCTACCCCTTATGGCGTGAGGGGGAAAACGGGGGGCTGAAACGGGAAAACCCCTGTTCTATGAAAAAACCGGGGTCATTTTTTTTTTCCCAAACCCAAATCGCAAACCATACACATCCAGTCAGGGTTTTCGCACACACACCCAAACCCTTTCCCTCTTTTCGTAATCTCTTTTTCGGGCCACCAAAATTTAAACGGGAAAAGCCCAAAAAAGGGGCGGTTTTTAAAATGATAAATGCACGTTTTTAACCAAAATTATAACAAAATTTCTGGAAATTTCGACCCACCAAAAAAAACCCTTCCCGGGTTTTAAATTTTTGTCGATAAAAATCGCTCAACACTAATCACCATACCTATCCACAAGCTATATGTAAAATTGCAGCTCAGTCCCATTTACCTCAATATAGGTAGCTAAGCTTAGGGCTGCCAACCTCGCCACATCGCCTCCCTACCCCCCACCCACAAAAACCCCCCCCCAAAACCCCATTCTCGAGTGGGTTTTCCAGGGTTTTTTTTCCCCGCATAAATGAAAATTTTCTGCCTTTTGGTCTAATAATCCAGACGTCAAAAAGTCCTGAGGGGGGGGGGAAACTGGGAAAAATCATTTTGTTGAAAAAAATCTGGGTTTCTTGTAGATAATAGATGACAGAACAAAAAAGCAATGTCAATCACAGTCTCTAAGGAAAAAGGGGGAAAAAATTTTGGCGTGAAATAAAAGAGGAATAAACACGGGGGAACAAGGATGAATATTACCATTGCAAAAAGCATTGGTGACCCCTTTTTGGAAAAAGCTTTTTAAATTTTTTGGGCCCCCTTTTATAGAAAAGGATTTTAGTGGAGCTAGGAAAGTGCAAAGGTGAGAAACCCAAAGCTAGTAAAGGAATGGAGCATTTTATTATTAGGGGGTTAAAAGAAAAAACTATTTAGTCCTTGAGAGAAGATGGCTCTGGGGAGACATGATTAATTTATAAAAACTATATAAAGGCCCCTACCAAAATAGGGGGAAACACTTTTTTCATGTAATCCACTTCAAAAGAAAAGGGGACATTCCCCTTCTTTCTAGAAAAAAAGGATTCAACCCTCCAAAAAGGAGAACAGCCTTCTTCACTATGAAACTGTATATCTGGGGGGTTTTAATCCTCCTGAGGACTGGTCACCCCGGGAAATTTTTTGGGGGTTTCAAAAAAGGGCTTAGAAAACCCCAAAAATAAAAACAAAAAACAAATTTTAATAGGGTAGGGAACCGTAAAAAATTTCTAGTTTCAGTCTGAGGGGAAAATTTGGGGGCAAAATTATATATTTTTTTTAGGGAAAGCTTGGCCCCTCTCTTTAGGGGATCCAAGTCTTAAAATCAGAAGGGGGAAACAAATTTTCTATCCCTCCCCCTTTTCATTCCCCCTTTTCCCCACCCTAAGTTGAACTTGATGAACATTTTGTCTTTTTTAAACCGGGGTTTTACTGACTTTTTTGTCGGGTTTGATTTCCTTTCCCTTTTTCCCCTTTTTCTCCCAATTGGATCCAAAACCTCCATGATGCCTTCTTCTGGCCACTACTTTTTTCCCTGTAAAATTTTAAACAAAAACAAGAAACCAAAAACCTTCTCACTTTTTTATTATCTTCCTAACTGTGCCCCCCATCTCTAGTGCCCCAAATTGTAATAATTACTCCCTTGGTGCCATAGTAGTTAGGACCCCTGGTAAATATATATCTACCTGCCAGGGCCTGCAATCTATCTGCTGGGGGGCCCCATTGTAAATATCTATTTAATGGGGGGCCCAATCAAACCTACCTGCTGGGACCCCCAATCTATCAAACCACCTACTGGGGGTCTAAAATTTTACCTCCCCTACCCCTGAAAAGGCCCTAATCTACCTACTTACCTGGGGGGAGCCCCTAGGGAAACCAACCACTTTGGGGGCCCCTATTTTCCCTCCCTTAATTGAGGCCCCCTATCTAACTTCGGAGACCCCAATTTTCCCCTCCTACTAAAGGCCCTAAATATTTTACTTACCTACTGGGGGCCCTATATACCTACCTACTTGGGGTAATCTATATACCTACCTTCTGGGGGTTCTATATACCTGTTTACTTACTGGGGGGCCGATATAACTATTTTTTTGGGGGGGGGCTATATCCCTTTATCAAATCCACCAAGGGCCAATACACATTTTGGGCCACATGAAATGAATCCCCCCCCGGGGTCGAGGCCCCCATTTTTCCGCCATTTTTTCCGGCGGAATCTGCGCCGATTTATTTTCGCGCCGGGGCCGGGGCCCCGGCTCATACAAAACATTTTAAATCTGCCCGCGCCTCCCCAAGCGTTGACGAAGTGGGGACAGGGCGCTGTGGGGGCCTTGCGCCAAATGCTTCGCCGCCGAGGTAGGGCACCCCTTTCATGCGGGAAAAAGGGCCCCCCGCCCCCGCCCTCGCCAGTGTGTGGGGTGCAGTGCGGGATTTTAGGCGCCGTGCGGGCTGGCGCCGAGAATCTGTTCCAAGGGCAGACGGGCGGGAGCGGGGGAAAATCATTCCCACATGTGGGTTGCGGCGTTAAAAAACCAAAAATTTGGGCCTTTTAAAAAGGGCTTTCAAACTTTTTTTGGGGGTCTAAATCCCCCCCGTCCGAGGCAAAAGGAAGAAAGGATCCGAAAAACCGGGGAAAGGGGAAATTCGAAGATCGCACAGAAGTCTCGGCGTCCCGCCTCCGTTGCACAGAGTTTTGATTCCCGAAAAAATCCCCTTTTATAAAGGCGGAAAAAAAGTGTCAGAAAGGACAAATGTAAAAAAAAAAAATACACTTCTTAAAAAAAAAAAAAATTTCCCATTTTTCCCAAACTGGGAAACCCGGCGCAATATCAAAAAAATTGATTTTGGGAAATTCCGGGAAATACGTAATTAAAATCCTAAAAACCTTTTCCTTTGTGGGGACAAACCGGGCCCAATCAAATGGGACCCAAACAGGGGAACCATTAAAAGCTTTTGGGAAGAATTGAAAAAATAAAAAACCCCCCCGGCGGGAAAAATTAAAAAATTTACAGTAAAAATGCTAAAAAGAGCTGTTTGGGCTGAGATAACAGGGTTTTTGGGCTATCCCACCCCCAATCAAAAAAGGAGCGACAAAGTCCCCTTTCAAAGGCAAGGGAGAAGTTTAGACCAATCAAATACAGCGAAAAAATTCCCCATTCTAGCCTAGGGGGAATTTTAAAACCCCAAATTCAAATCCAGGGGGGATAATTCAAAAATACAGAAAAAAATGCTAAAAAATTTAAATTGGCTGAGCAAAGGCGGGGCCCTCCCGGCTAGCTAAACCAATAAAAAGGGGAGCTACTTCCCCCCAATTATACTCTATGGAGAAAACGCACTAAAATCTCGCCTCAGCGCCCCCGGCATGAAGAAATTTAATCAAAAAAATTTTTTGAATAAAAAGGTAAAACATTCTAAGAAAAGAAAAAAGAACACTTCTTTAAAAATTAAAGCAGAAAAAAAAAAAACCCCCAAAAAAAACGCTTTTGCCTGAAACCCGGGGGCAAACAAAGGGGTTTCCCATAGAAGAATTCCCGGGGAAAGACAGAAATTCAAATTGTTTAAGCTATTCTCTTTGGGTGGGCAAAACCACCAATCAGAATAGGAGCGAAAATTTCCCCTTTAATAACCATGGGGAGAATTGACCAATCAGAATGGGAGCGACAATGCCCCCATTCTAACCTATGGAGGAATTGCCCAAATCAGAATGGGGAGCGACAATGTCCCATTCTATCCTATGGGGGAAAGAATTACCAATCAGAATAGGGGGCGACAAAGCCCCATTCAACCAGGGAAGAAAAATGGACCAATCCATTTTCAAAGGGGGGACTTTTCAAAATACAGTAAAAAGGCAAAACCCGGCCAAAGGGTTGAAGCAGGGGGGGTTTTCGCCCAGCTTACCAATCAGAGCGCGAGCACTTTTCATGGGATTTATTTTTGGGGCAAAAAAATTTCTGGGGCGCCCTGTATTGGCTAATTTCAAAGAGCCGCCAAATTTTTGGACCAAGGGGAGAGCGAGCGACGCCCTATGGGTTTTGTAATGCAATCTGAAATCAAGCTGTATAGGCCAAAAATCACAAATATAACACTACACAATTGGAAAACAAAAGTGTATAAAAAAAGGAAACCCTAATAGGGGTGGAAAACAAAAAAAAAAATATTAATTTCCCTAAAATCATGTTTATTTCTTTTATTTTCCGTTACCAAAGGGATCAATGGGTGTGGGGAAAATCGAAAATAAAAGAAAAAAAAAAAATTGGCAAAGCTGGATAGCCCCCGCTGCTTAAAACCAATCAGCTCGTTTTCCCTTTTTGCCTTTTAAAACTGTATTTTGAACTGCCCGCCTTTGAATATGTTTGTCCTTTTTTCTCCTTTGGATAGAATGGGAAAATTGCCCCGCTCCAAACCCTATTGGTCAATTCTCCTCCAAAAGGAGGAAAGTGGGACATTGTCGCTCCTATTCTGTTTTGGCGGGTTTTGGGCTGCCCAAATTTGAGAATTTTAAAAACAATTTGAATTACTGCCCTTTCCCCAATTCTCTCTATGGCAATTCCCTATGGGAGCGCCATCTTTGGCGACGAACGCGTTGTTTTGGGTTTTTAAAATGCCCTTTTTTTTTCAAGAAGTGTTCGGTCTTTACTGAGAATGTTTTACACTGTATAAAAATAATTTGGTGATTAATACTTTAAGCCGTGGGGGCGCTGACGCGGGGAATTGAGTGCCCCCACCTCCCCTATAGTTAAGGGAGAAATACTCGCGCTCTGATTGGCTGAGCTAGCCGGACCCCGCTAGCTCAGCCAATCACTCTTTTCAGCAAATTTTTAAAATTTATTTGGAAAAATTTTCCCCCCCGGATTCTGATTGGTGAAACTTCCCCATAGTTTGAATGGGACTTTGGGCGCTCGTATTCTGATTGTCCCAAACTTCTCCATAGCCTAAATGGGACTTTGTCGCTCCTAATTTTGGTTGGCTGAGATAGCCAAGGGCCCCCCTTTTTTCTCAGCCAAAACAAACCCGTTTTTTGCATTTTTAATGTATTTTTTAATTAAACCCCCCGGATTCGAAATTTGGGCCCCAACACTTCTCCATTTGCCTAGAATGGGGGCTTTGTCGCTTTCCCATTCTGAAATTTTCTGAGCTAGCCAGAACCCCCCGCACTCCCAATCACTCTTTTCCCGCATTTTTTCTGTATTTTGAATTTTCCCGCCGGGGGGAAATTGTTTTTTTAATTTTTTTTGGTTTTTTTTAATTTTTTTTTAATTTTTTTTTTATTGTTGTTTTTTTTTTTGGTTTTTTTTTTTTTTTTTTTTTTTGTTTTTTTTTTTTTTTTTTTTTTTTTTTTTTTTTTTTTTTTTTGTTGTTTTTTTTTTTTTTTTTTTTTTTTTTAAAAATTTTTTTTTTGGTTTTTTTGAAATAAAAAATTTTTTTTTGAAAATTTTTTTTTTTTAAATTAAAATTTTTTTTCCATTTTTTTTTTTATTTTTTTAATTTTTAAAAATTTTTTTTTTTCTTTTTTTTTTTTTTTTTTATTTTTTTTTTTTTTTTTTTTTTTTGATAATTTTTTTTTTTTTTTTTTGGGTTTTTTTTTTTAAGATTTTTTTTTAAAAAAAAAAGTTTTTTTTTTTTTTTTTTTAAAATTTTTTTTTTTATTTTTTTAATTTTTAAAAAAATTTTCAAATTTTTTGTTTTTTTTTTTTAAAGGCAAATTTTTCCCCCAATTTTTTTTTTCCTGGGTCCACGGAAGCCCCGGAGCCCCCAAAAAATTTTTTTGTTCGCCCGGAAAATTTTTTATTTTTCCTTTTTTCCCTTTTTTTAAAAAGTTTTTTTTTTTTTTTTTTTGCTTCACCTTTTTGCCCTTTTTTGCCAAAAGGGGTTTTTTACCCTCTCTTGTCCCAAACGGAGCGCCCAGAAAAATTTTTGTTTGCGATCTTTTTAATCCCCTTTTCCCCGCATGTTTTGGTTTTTGCTTCCCCTTTGCCCCCCGCCGGAGGATTTTGGGCCAAAAAAAAACCAAGGTTCCCCGCTTTGACCGGAGCTGGGGGGAAAACCCCGCGTTTTTGGCCCAGCCGCGATTTTGGACCCAAAATTTCCTCGGACTATACAGCGCGCCGCGCCCGCCCCAAACCCTACACCCAACGCCCCACCGCGCCCACGCCCGCCCTCCTCCCCCCCCCTTCAATCGGGCCGCACCGAAAGGGGAACGCTGGGCCGACAGGCCCGGGGTTCGGGCTTGGGGGGCGGAGTGTCCGGGGCCCGAAAACTGGGGAAAAACCCGTTTTATACATGGGCGCCCAAAGTGCCCAAAAGGTAATAATTACTCCCTTGGGGCCATATATTGGAACCCCCGGGGAAATAAAATATAGTGCCCCAAATGGTAATAATTACTTCCTTGGTGCCATAATAGTTAGGACACCTGTAAAAAGTATAATATTTTCAGTCAAATGAAAAAAAATTTGGGCCCCCCTTTTTTTAAACCTTTAAACATTAATTTGTTTTAAAAAAATTTGGGGTGTTTGCAACAGCCTTTCAATTTGATATATCTAATAAAATGATGGGCACAGGGATTATTTCCAGATTAAATGAGGTTTTTTTGTCTAACCAAAAAAAATGTCCCCTATGCATTAAACCCAAATTTTTACTTGTAAAAAAAGTTTGGACCAAATTTTCATTTTATTGATTTGAATTCTCCTTTAAATAAATTTTTACTGACTTTCCCGAAGCACAACATTGGTTTTTTTAAACCTCACTGGGGGCCCTTTTAAACTTCAAAAGCCAGGTGTATCCAAGATGAAAAAGGTATTTTAAGGGGGGCCAAAATTTCAAGTTTTTTTTCTCCTATTTTTATCTCCTGTGAAAAAGTGGCATCATGGGCTCTTCAAAACACCCCCTCAAAAGATCTGAAAACCCAAAAATTTTTTCAACATAGTTTTCAGGGGAAGGATACAAAAAATTGTCTCAGAGATTTTTAAACCCGTCAGTTTCCCCTGTGAGGAACATAGTAAGGAAATGGAAAACCACAGGGACAGTTCTTTTTAAAGCCCAGAAGGGCAGGCCAAAAAAAAAATATCAAAAGGCAAGAAAAAAGAATGGGGAGAACCCGTCAAGGGCAAACCACAGACCACCTAAAAAGACCCGCACATCATCTTTTTCTGCAGATTTTGTCACTGGCATCGGGCCCAAAAATACAGCACCCTTGCACAAGGAAAAGCCCGTATTGGGAAAAAGTGATGCAAAGAAGGGCCCTTTCTTAAACACCCACAAACAGAGTCGCCTGAGGTATGCAAAAGCCCATTTGGATAAGCCCGCTTTATTTTGGAAGAAGGTCCGTGGAAATGGGTAAACAAAAAATTGGGGTTGTTTGGGGGGTAAAAAAAGGCGTTATGCCCTGGCCCTTTCCCCAAAAAAAACGCATTCCAAAAAAAACACTTTTCCCACCCCAAATGTAAAATTTGGTGGAGTTCCCTCATGCTTTGGGGGGTTTTGGCCAAAACCCGGGACCCGGGAAACTTGTTAAAAATTGAGGGAAACATGGAAATTTAACTCAGTATCACAAAAATTCCTTTTAAAAATGACAAGAATCATTTATGAAAATTTTAAAATTACGCCGGGGATGGATTTTTCAGCATGACAATGACCCAAACACAGCTCCAAAAATTCTACTTTAGGGATTCATGCAGAGGAACAATTACAATGTTTGGAAGGCCATCCCAGTTTCCCCCGACCTAATATCATTAAAATCGTGGGGAAAAACTTTTAAAACGGGCTGTCCAAAGCTCGGCGACCATCAAAATTAACTGAACTTGAAATTTTTTTTGTAAAGAGGGAAAGGGCAAAAATAAACCCTTTACCAGGAACCAGGAACTGATTAAAAAAACTACAGGGGAAACGATAGAGGCGTTAATTTTTTCAAAAAGGAGGATCTTTCTAAATATTAAGGTCACTTTGGGTTTGGGGGGCCCAAATTTTTTCAAACCCGGGCAAATTTTTTGGGTTTTAAAGCATAAAAAGGGACATTTTGTGTTAGTACAAAATAAACCTCAAATTTTAATCTTTGGGAAAAATTACTTTCGTCCCCTCATTTTTTAAAATAAAATCAAAATTTAAAAAGGCTGTTGTAAACACCCAAATTTTTTTAGAACTAAAAATATTAAGAAAAATTTGGGGGGCCCAAAATTTTTTATATGACTGTATAATATATAAAAAATATAATATATATATATATATATAAATAAAATATTTTATATATATATAATAAAAATATATATATATAATTTTTTTTTTTTTTTTTATTATTTATTTATTTACCAGGGGTCCTAACCACTATGGCACCAAAGGAGTAATTATTACCATTTGTGGCACTATATATGTATAGGACCCTTGATAGATGGATAAGTATATAGCCACCCAATAAGTAGTTATATCGGCCCCCCAGTAAGTAAACAGGTATATAGAACCCCCAGAAGGTAGGTATATAGATTTCCCCAAGTAGGTAGATATATAGGGGTCCTCAATAAGTAGGTAGGTAGATAGGGGTCCCCCAGTAGGTAGGTAGGTAGGTGCATATGGGCCCCCCAGTAGGTAGGTACATAGGAGCTCCACAGTAGATAGGTAGGTAGATTGGGGCCTACAGCAGGTAGGTAGGTAGATTGAGACCCCCAGTAGGTGGTTAGGTAGATTATGGTCCTCAGCAGGTAGATAGATTGGGGCCTCCATTAAGTAGATATTTACATTGGGGCCCCCAGCAGGTAGATTGCAGGCCCTGGTAGGTAGATTGTGGCACCCAGTAGGTATGTAGGTACTCACCTTTTGACGCTCCCCCGGCGAGTCCGTCTGCTCTTGACCTTAAGACTGGTGCTTCAGGCTTGGGACGTAGGACTGAAAGCTGCACAGCTTCACATCACTTAATCACACCGCCTGCAAAGTAATGTACGGCAGAGGCAAGGAGTGTACCGCTCTCTCTGCCCCACTGTTCATCTTTATTTTATGTGCATCGCAAAGACATGCATAAAATTCCGATGCCATACATGACAGAAACAGCAGGCCTGTGGTCTTTTCTTTCTGCCATTACTGTGAAGTCAGGAGACAGTATCTACAGAAGACAGCAAGCCAACAACCTCTTCCCCCCTTGCTTCACAGTATAACGGGGCCACAGAAGGCAGTACTGGCTGTACTGCCTTAACAGAGTTCCCGGTTAAACTACAATACTAGGCACACACTTATGGGCAAGTGTGATATATTTGGGAGAAAGCAGCCACATTTTTCTATTCCTGCACAAAATGTTAAACTACAAAGTTTCATTATCTTGAATACGGAAATACATTTAAATTTCTAAATGCTTAGGCACTTTGAAGAAGTAAAGCAAGATAACCTACAGGTTCATAATTTCTTCTCCAGTCCACTACAGTTGCACAAAGTCTCAGAATATACCTTAAATTTGAATGTCTTGGATGCCGGCTAAATGTTAAAGGGCCCGCTTGAGAACCCACTGAGTGCTTTCAACACTAAAGACACCTCTTTCCTGAAACATAGGTGAACTTTTGCTTGATGTCTAGTGTTGAGCGATTACGTTGGCCATCGACATCGGTCGATGGTCGATAGTCGGCCATCATCGACATGATAGTCGATAGTCGATGGTAGATTATGATCGATGACCATTAAAGTCTATGGGAGAGCAACAACACCTTCATTCTTACACCCAAACAGGGCTGGAGAAGCTGGAATTAACATCCACAACAGTCAAATGGATACGTGCTACATCTTAGGCAACACACTTAGGTTATAAAAGCCACAGAAAAAAAATCACACACCATTTACTATCCCTGTCTTGCACCACAGCATGAGCCTTAAACCTGCATGACCCACAAATTAAAAAGTGCCAGAAGGCAGTATTATTTGAATCATCATTTTAGTTGAACTGGACATTGAATATCCCTATCCTGGAACGCAGCATGAGCCCCAAACCTGCATGACCCCCAGATTTAAAAAGTGCCAGAAAAAGGAGTCTTTCAACCACCATTTTAGGTGAACTGGACATTAACTATATCTGTCCTGTACAGCAGTATGACCATTAAACCTGCCTGACCCCAGATTAAAAAGTGCCGGAAAAAGGAGTCTTTCAACCACCATTTTAGTTTCACTGGACATTGACTATACCTGTCCTGGGCCACAGCATGAGCCCCAAACCTGCATGACCGCAGATTAAAAAGTGCCGGAAAAAGGAGTCTTTCAACCACCATTTTAGTTTCACTGGACATATACTGTCCTTGTCCTGGGTAGCGCTTGCCCCTCTGTATGAGTGCGGATCAATTGAGCTTCACTTGGAAATACTGGTGGTTAACGCTCCTGTTCCACCCAGGTGCCCTTTTTTCTTGGCATTCTTTTTCTCATTTTACTCAACGTGCTGGAGGAAATTGTCTCTGTACTTTGTTCTCTGTCCGTGCTCCATACTCCATGTCCTCTGAATAACCTACATCTGGTCAAGTCTCCCTGTACCTCCCTTGTACAATTCAGAGGAATTTTTTTACCAGCTATTTTGTACATGCAAGTTTTTTAGTAGTTTAATTCTAGAAAACACATTTTTAAAATAGGATGGAATCCCACCATGTCTTTGTTTCTCTTTTTTTAATTGTATTAAATGGGTTATCTCAATAAAGGGATTGATAGCTATGTTAAAGATCTTGCAAAAACAAGTCATTTTGCAATATGTGTCCATTAACAGTGTCCTACCTATTCCTGTTTCTGACAGCATTTTTTTATAATAGGACCTGTAGTATAGCTACATGTCACAGCAAAATGCCCCCAAAAATTAAAAACATGACCCATGAGCCACTTTTGACAATTGTGAAGAACAAATGTCTGTTAGAAACAACATTCTTTTTGAATAGGACCTGTAGTATTGCTGCATTTCAAAGCAGCATGACCCAAAAAATTATAAAAATGACTTCTCAGCCTCTGTTAAAAATTGTGAGGGAGAAATGCCACTTAGAAGCCACATTTCTGTTCCAAAGGACCATAATTATTGCTGTATCTCACAGCTACATGACCCCAAAAAATAATAAATATGACTTCTCGCCCATTAAAATTGTGGGGGAAAAATGCCACAAAAAAACCCCAATTTTGTTCCAAAGGGACCAAAATTTAGCGATCTCACAGCAAAAATGACCAAAAAAACCATTGACAATCGAAAACTTCAAAGGATAAAGGAGAAAATGGAATACGGTTTGTCATAAAACCTTGCGTCTTTACAGCCCTCCAGCAAAACCAGCAAAAGAATTTGGGGAAAAAGAAAAAAAATTGCGTAAAAAGATAAAATTAAAAAACATTTTAAAAGGGGGGACCATTTCTGTTTTGAAGAGGGAAGTGAAGAAACCCGGGGCAACTAATCGGTGACCTGGGCAATTGGGGGCCACAACTCATCAGAGATCCATGCCTGATTCATCTTGATGAAAGTAAACTCCACATTACGTGGAAACCCGGATCGTTTGTTGTAATGACTCCTCCCAGCTGTGCTGAAGGCCCCGCTAGATAGACGCTGGCTGCTTTGCGGATAACACCTCTATGGCGTGGCAGCAAATCGGGCCATTCGTCCATTTTGGGATACCCAAAGTCATTGGGCCCGGAAACAATACAAAAGCACGGTTTTGAGCCAGATAGTCGTGCACCATGACTTAAGCGGTCTCTTGTTTTGGATTTGCCCGAAATTGCATCTTTGGGTGAGGTGGAAATAAAGTTTGGGCCAGAGTCACCCATTGGGGTTCTGCCACCTTCCCTGCTACTGCCCTACGGCTACTTGGCACTCACTCGTCAGGGTCGCTGAAGTTGTTCCACCGGACATTTGGGGAACGTGAAGACACGCAACAATTCTCCATTTGACAATCAGCAAGGTCTCCATTTCCGCATTTTACTCTCTATTCGGGGGCGGGAAAGGGAAAAAGTGCTGATTTTGTTTTGTAAGGGGGATCCAGGAGGTGGCCACCCAGTAACGTTTTTTCATTTTGAGGGCCTTAACGGGGATCATTTGGAGGAAAGGGGAGCATCAAGACTCTGTGAGAGATGGACCCCTTGTTTTCCCCAAGCCTGGGTCGGGGGGCACGGGCAAACGATCTTCCTCAACTTCCCCCTCCGCCCAAATTCGCGCCAACCCTTTCCAAGGCAGGGAGTCGGTAAAGTCGGTGTCCCAGGAAAAACCTCCTCCCCCTCCTCCCCCGTTCCTCCGGCACAGCTCAAAAACAGCCCTGACTTGCCTGAGAGATGCACCCTGAAACTGATGCGCCACCCTTGCACTAGCCGGACCCGAACCACTGCCCAATGAAGACCCATGAAAATTTTGAAACTGTCGGGCCTTGTGGATTTGACGGAGAGAAAGGCTCCGTGTCCGCACGTGTTCTCCTCCTCCTCGTGGGGACCTGTTTTTCAGAGTGTCCAACGATCTTCCAAACTAAGATCACCAAAAAAATGCCATGCTGACAAGGGATTATCTCCCGACCTTTTTGGGGGCTTCTTAAAAAAGGCAAGAGGTGCGAGCCTTTCACTGCCCCACCTCGGTGGCTCAAACCCCGAGGTCCCGCACCACGCTTGTCACCTGGTCCTTCGTACTGCGTAATGGCATTGCGCTGCTGCCACAATCGCTGAAGCATGTGGAGGGTGGAATTCCAGCATGTTGCCACGTCAACAATGAGACGGTTGACGGGGAGGCTGAGCTGACACTGTAACGCAGCCAGGCGGGACGAAGCAGGGTGTGAACGGCGGAAGTGCGAACTTAGACTTCGAGCCTTCCTCAGCAGGCAGTCCAGACCCGGGTAGCTCTTTAGAAATTTCTGGACAAGGTTCATGACATGTGCCAGGCAAGGATGTGCTCAAGCCTACCGATCTTAAGGGCGGCCAGCAGATTTCGCCCGTTATCGCACACCACCTTGCCTGGCACAAGGTTCTTGGCACCCAGCCAGCGCTCGGTCTCGTTGCAGAGAGCCGTCCACAGCTCCTGACCTGTGTGTGGACGGTCTCCAAGACAGATTAATTTCAACACGGCCTGGTTTCTCTGGGCACGTGATGCCACCAGAGGACCTTGGGGGAAAGAACCCTGCACCATCCCTGCGGTTTTGAAGAGCGTGCGCCGAGCCTGAGAGCCACCATCACCCCCAGAGACATCCACCCAGCTCACCCAGTGAGCTGTCACAGAGATATAGCGGCCTTGGCCGTGCTTACTAGTCCATGTGTCGGTGGTCAGATGGACTTTTCCGGCCACAGATGCAGACAACGCGCTTGAAATTTTAGATGACACGTGGCTGGCCAGGGCAGGGACGGCTTTTCTGGCAAAGAAATGCCTGCTCGGCATCTGGTATTGGGGGCAGGCAAGGGCCATGACATGGCGGAACCCATCTGTGTCCACCAGACGGAAAGGCAACATTTCCAAGGCCAAAAGCCTGGCAATGCCGACATTCAGGCTTTTGGCTTTGGGATGGTTTGGGTTAAAGTGTTTCTTCTGCTCCCAAACCTGGAAGACAGAAGGCTGGCTGCTAGACTGGCCGCTGTACGCCGTGCAGGTCGTCAAACTGGCGGAAGGAGAAGGGGTAGGATGGGTCTCTGGTGGTGCTGGTGGTACTCGGGCGACGGTGGAGGCTGAAGCGGAGGCTGATCCCTGATCATGACTCTGAGAGACATGGGCAGCTGAGGAACGCTTGGTGGTGGCGGAGGAGGAGGCAGAGACAGAGGGTGTGACAGTGGTTGGAGGCCCGGCGTCGGTCTGGCCTTTTTTGGCCAAGTGTTGCCTCCATTTCAACTCATGCATTCGCTGCATGTGACTAGACATGTTGGTGGTGGTTAACCACTTAAGGTTCTTGCCTCTACTTATGCGTTTACGGCAAAGGCGGCATATGACATCGCTGGGTGAATCAGAGGCTTGCTCAAAGAAGGCCCAGGCTTGAGAGGTCCTGGACCTTTTTGACGGCGATAAGCGAGGAGCGGGGTTTGCGCTGACCGTGGCTGGCGGAATCATATCAGCGGACTTCTGTGACCGCCCTATCCATTTTTGAGGCGGAACCCATATTGACACTACCCCATCGTATTCCTCCTCGTCCAGTGATGAAGCGCTCGCAAGCAAATTCTACTGAAAAGACCACGTTGGATCCGCAATGTCGTCATCATCATCATCAACACAGGTGACTTCGTCGTCCTGACATTCTGCATCCAGGAGCTGCGGGCTACAAGCAAGAGGGACTGCAAGGCGTTGCCGACCGCCCAGGATTTTTGCCGATTGACCGGCTTCCTTCTCCTCCTCTGATGGCATCAGTAACTGGGTGTCAGAGCAGAGAAAATCATCCTCTTTGGCCTCTTGATCTTTTAACATGCCTTCTGACCCCAACCGCATTTTGTCATCAAAGAGGTATTCAGAAAATGGATTATCCACAGTGGTGGGTACACGAGTTGACATTTGGGCTGCTTCATGTTGGACAGATGCTGGTGATTCTGATGACGACATTTGTGGCCGTGACTGGGAGGACGAGGAGGTAAGTCTGCTGGATACAGGTTGCATTAACCACTGAAGGACAGATTGGCGACGCTGTTCGTTACTGAGATTCACAGGGCCCAGACCGAGCGATGACAGGCCTGACGGTGCTGCAACTGACGATCCGCTGGCATGCGTGTTGTCGCCAGCACTGGAAGGAGCACCTTCTCTCATACCTCTACCTCCATATCCTACCCCCCTCTTTGCTCGCTTACCACCTGAATTTCGCTCCATGTTCAGAAATATAAAAATTTTTGAATGTATGGAAGAGTTTTGGAAAGTCTCTTATTAAAAGACGGCAAATCACAGCTATTCTCAAATCCGTCAAATCAAAACAAAATTGCTGGATTAAAATGTAACTGCAAAGTAGATCTATCAACAAAGCTGGCCTGCGCCAAAGTGAAAAAACACGTATCTGAAATGTATTCGGATAATAAAAGGTATTTTTGGCACCTATCAATTCACCTGTGGTGACTAGTGTTGAGCGATTGCGTTGGCTATCGAGATCGATCGATAGTCGATAGTCGGCCGCTATCGATAAGGTTTTTCGATAGTGAGCATCGATTATGCGTGATGACCATTAAAGTCTATGGGAGAGCAACAACACCTTCATTATTACACCCAAACAAGGCTGGAGAAGCTGAAATTAACATCCACAACAGTCAAATGGATACGTGCTACATCTTAGGCAACACACTTAGGTTATAAAAGTCACAGAAAAAAAGTCACAGCCCATTTACTTTTCCTGTCTTTTACCCCCAGCCTGCCCCTTTAAAACCTGAATCACCCAAAAATTAAAAAGTGAAAAGAAGGAAAGAAATGATTTAAACCCCTTTCATGTTACTTGTCTGGATATTAAAATATCCCTGCCCGGGAAAACGCGAGTTAACCCCCAAAATGAATGACCCCACTTTTTAAAAAAGGGGCCGGGAAAAAAGGGAAAAGGTCTTTCAACCACCATTTTAGTTTAAAGGGACATTGACTTTACTGTCCTGGGCCACAGCATGAGCCCCAAACCTGCATGACCCCCCACATTTAAAAAGTGGGGGAAAAAAAAAGTCTTTAAACCCCCTTTTTAGTTTTTCACTGGCCCTTTTGATTTTATACTGCCCGGGGCCCCACAGCAGACCCCAAAAACCTGCATGACCCCACTTTTAAAAAAAAATGGGGGAAAAAAAGGAGTTTTTCTTCAACCACCTTTTTATTTTCACTGGAAATTGATAAAACCTGTCGGGGCCCACAGAAGGGCCCCCAAAACCCTCCCATGACCCCCACTTTTAAAAAAAGTGCCAGAAAAAGGGGGGTTTTTTAAACCAAGAATTTTAGTTTAAACCTGGACTTTGGGACATCCCTGTCATGGGCCACAGCTTTGACCCCCAAACCGGGGGGCCATGCCCCCCACTTTTAAAAAAGGGTGCCGGAAAAACGGAGTCTTTAAAACCCACCATTTTGGGTTAATTTGGACATTGGACTTTTACCTGTCCTGGGCCACAGCATGGCCCCAAAACCTGAAAGGGCCCCCCACTTTAAAAAACTTTTCCCGGGAAAAAAAGGAGTTTTTAAACCCACCATTTTATTTTCACTGGACATTGATTACCTGTCCTGGGCCCCCCTGACCCGGGGCCCGGGTTACAGGGGTGCGGGGGAAACCCCGGCCCTGGCGTCCTTCATCTTTTTAAACAGCGGGTTTTTAAAAAATTCCCCTGAAAAGAAGCAACGAAAACTGTCGTGCTAAAGGGCAGAGTGCGGAAGGGGGAAGTGTGAGAACCCCCAGCCTTCCTCAGTACACAGTAAAGGGCCCGGGGGTAGGGGTTTTGCCCCCCCTTTTTGGTTGTGGCCCCCCAAAATTGAGTTTTCATTTGGAAATATTTGGTGGTTAACGCCCCTGTTACCCCCCGGGTTTGGGCCCTTTATCTTGGCATTTTTTTTTCATTTTACTCAACGTGTGGAGGAAATGGGTCTCTGTACTTTGTTCTCTGTCCGTGCCCCTTTACTCCATGTCCTCAAATTTAACCAAACTTTGGGTTTCATTTTTCCCTTGTCCCCCCCCTTGTACAATTCAGGGGAAATTTTTTTTAAAACAGCTATTTTGTACATGCAAGTTTTTTAGTAAAAAATTTTTTCAGAAAAAAAATTTTTTTAAAATTTGGATGGAATCCCCCCATGTCTTTTTTTCTTTTTTTTTCATTGAAATTAAAGGGGTTTGTCTAAAATACAGGGATTGATTGTTTGTTAAAGATCTTGAAAAAAAACAAGTCTTTTTTAAAAATTATGTGTCCAAAAACGTGTCCTCCCTTTTCCTTTTTTCTGACGCACCTTCACCCCTTGAGCCACTTTTGGACAATTGTGAAGAAAAATGTCTGTTGGGAAACAAAAATTTTTTTAGTTTTAAGGTTCTGTAGTTTACCCTGAATGTCACAGCAAAATCCCCCCAAAAAATTTAAAAAGGGCATGACCCTTGAGCCATTTTGGGTAAATTTTGTGAAGAAAAATGTCTGTTAGAAAACAACATTTTTTTTAAAATTTGGACCTTTTGTATTGTGCTTTTTTAAAAAACCCAGCATGACCCAAAAAATTATAAAAATGATTCTCACCCACGGGTTAAAAATTGTGAGGGAAAAAATGAAAATTTGGGAACCCCACTTTTCTTTTACAAAGGCCCCATGATTATTGCGGTATTCACGCTAAATGACCCCAAAAAAATTATAAAATATGCTTCTCAGCCACTTTTAAAAAAATTGTGGGGGGGAGAAATGCCACTTAGAAGCCAAAATTTCTGTTCCAAAGGCCATAATTTTTGGTTTTATCTCCAGCAACATGCCCCCAAAAAAATTAAAAAATTTTTGACTTTTTCCAGCCATTTTAAAAAATTGTGGGGGGAAAAAAATTTTTGCCACTTAGAAGCCCAACATTTCTGTTCCAAAGGACCATGATTTTTTGTTTGTATCTCACGCAACTGACCTAAAAAACCATTGCAATGCAAAAAACCTTTTTAAAGAAAAAGTGAGAAAAAGGGAAAATTCGGTTTGTCTTTGAAACTTGCTGTTTTTTAAACAGCCCCTAAACAGCAAAAAACCAGCAAAATGAACGGTTGGGAAAAGAGAATAAAAATTGCAGTAAAAAATGATCTTTTTAAAAAAAAGTTTTAAAGGGGAACATTTCTGTTTAAAAAGGAATGTGAAGTAGATTGGCAAAAATAAAAAAAAAAAACTTTTGGTGACCTGGGAAAAATTGGGGGGCCACAACATCTTCAGAGTTCCATCCCTGTTTTTCACTTGATAAAGTCAAACGATCCATTTTTATCTGTGGAAAGGGATGCTTTTGCCCGGGTTAAGACTCCCCCCGCTGTGCTGGGGGGTCCGCTCGATATGAGCTGGCTTGCTGGGCGGGACAACACCTCTATGGCGTAAAGAGCCAGCTCGGGCCATTGTCCTTTTTGGATACCCAAAAAAAATTTATTGGGCCCGGGAAAACACATGAAAAAAACCCCATGGGGGTGTTGAGACGCTTTATGTGTTTGCACCTTGATCTTAAGCTGTTTCTTGTGTTTTTGGGATGTGTTCCCCGGGCTTTTGCTTGCGTGGGTTTGAGGGGGGTAAAAAAAAGATTCCCAAAGAGGTCACCCTTTAGGTTCTGCCCTTCCCCTGCTGCGGCCCCCAAATCCCTTTACTTGGAATATACTGCTGTCACGTCGCTGATGTTGTTCCACCGTGACTTTTGGGGAACTTTGAAGCAGACGAAAAACAGATGTCCCCAGTTGATAAAAACAGCAAGGTCTCCTTTTTCCTGCATTTTACTCTCTTTTTTGGGTGGGGGGGAAGGGGAAATTGCTGATTTTTGTTTTTTTCCCGGGGGACCCCGGAGGGTGGCCCCCAGAAAAATTGTTGTTCATTTTGGGGCCCTTTAAAATGCGAGGATTAAATTTTGGGAGGAAATGGAGACCCAAACCCTATATGAGAGATGGAGCCTTGTTTTCCCCAAAGCCTCGGGGTCGAGGGGCACTAGCAAACTGATCTTTTTTTCATCTTCCTCCCTCCCCCCCCAAAATTTCGGGGCCAAAACCTCTTTCCAAGGCAGGGCGGGGGGTTTAAAACCTTGGGTTTGTTGGAATACCTCCTCCTCCCCCATGCCTCCTGGCACAGCTTAAACACACCCCTGATTTCCCTGAGATGTTTCACCCTGAGAGCTAAATGCGCCACCTTGCACTAGCTCTGGCCCCAAAAAACCACTGGCCTAATAAAGGAACGATAAAATTTGGGTTGAAAACTGTCGGGCCTTGGGGGAATTTTGACGGGGGGAAAAAAAGGTTTCCGTGTCCGAATCTGTGTCGTCTCTCCCCCCGTCGCGGGGGGAAACCTGTTGTTTTCAGATGCCAACGATGTTCCAAAAACTAATTTCACCAAAATTGCTCTCTGCAAGGGCATTGTCCGCACTGACCATTTTGGTGGCTTCTTAAAAACGGGCCCAAGGGAAAGGGTTTTGCAGGCCTTCTTTCACCTCCCTCCACTCTCGGTGGTTAAACCCCCGAGGTCCTTTTCCCGCTACTTTTTCAGGCCATGTGTCACTTGTACACGAAATGGCTTTGCGCTGTCCCAAAAATCGTTGGAGATGTGGAGGGTTGGAATTTCCGCGTGTTGCCCGTCAACAATGGAGAGGGTTTTTGATGGGGAGGCCGAGCGGGACCCCTCCCAAGGGGGGAGCCAGGGGGGACGAAGCGGGTTTTCCCCGAACGGGGGAAAATGTGCAAAACTAGCCCCTTCGAGCCTTTTCAGAAGGCAGCCCCTGACCCGGGTAGCTTTTTTTAGAAATTTTTGGACGACAAGGTTCAGGGGACATGTCCCAGGAAAGGGGATGTGCTCCACCCTCCCGATCTTAAGGGGGCCAGCAGATTTCGCCCGTTATCGAAAACCCTTTGGGCCGGGCAAAAGGTTTTTTGTCACCCACCCCAAGCGCTCGGTTTTTTGCTTAGAGCCTTTCCACGCCCCTGCCCTGTGTGTGGATGGTCCCCAAAGGGGCAGTTTTTTTTTTTCAACAGGCCTGGTGTTCTGGGAAACGGGGTTTTTCCCACCAGGGCCCTTTGGGGGGGAAAAGGGGCCCTGCACCACCCCTGGGGTTTTTTGAAGGGGCGGCCCCGGGACCCTGAGAGCCCCCGGGTCCCCCCCAGAAAAATCCACCCCGTTTCCCCCGTGGCTTTCCAGAGATTTACGGCCTTGGCCGTCCCTTATAGCCCATGTGTCGGGGGGTGGATGGACTTTTCCGGACACAGATGCAGACAACGAAATTGAAATTTTAGATGACCCCCGGGGCTGGCCAGGGCGGGAGGGGTTTTTTTTCGGGGAAAAAGAAATGCCTCCCTCGGCATCTGGTATTGGGGGCAAGCGGGGCCATGATGTGGCGGAACCCTTTGTTTTCCACCAAAAGGAAAGGCAAAAATTTCCAAGGCCAAAAGCTGGCAATCCCGGGACATTCAGGCTTTTGGTTTTGGGGAGGGTTTTGGGGTTTTTAAATTTTTTCTTCTGCTAAAAAAACATGGAAGACAAAAGGGCTGGCTGTTAGATGGGCTGTACGGGGGTTGAAAGGTCTTTCAAACTGGCGGAGGAAAAGGGTAGGATGGGTCTCTGGTGGTGATGGTGGAGATCGGGCGGGGGTGGAGGTGAAGCGGAGGTGATCCCTGATCTGACTTTTGAGAAAATGGGCAGCTGGGGGAACGCTTGGTGGGGGCGGGGAGGAGGGGGCGGAGGACAGGGGGGTGTGACAGTGGTTGGGGGGCCGGCGTCGGTCGGGCCCTTTTTTTTGGGCCCCAAGTGTTCCTCCCATTTCAATCTTGCATTCGCTCCCATGTGACTAGACATGTTGGTGGGGGTTTTAAACCCACTTAAGGTTTTTGGCCTCTACTTATGCGTTTAGGGCAAAGGGGGCATATGCCCTTTTGCTGCTTGAATCAGAGGTTTTCTAAAAGAAGGCCCAGGTTGAGGGGCCCTGGACCTTTTTGGGGGGGGGGGCAAATAAGCGAGGGGGAGGGGGTTTTTTGGGCTGACCGGGTGGCTGGCGGAATCATATCAGCGGACTTTGCGCCCCGCCCTTCCCTTTTTGTGGCGGGAAACCCCTATTGACACTACCCCATCGTCTTCCTCCTCGTCCCCTGATGAAGCGCTCGCAAGCAAAAATTTTGCGGGGAAAAAAAAAAAAAACCCGGATGGATCCGCAATGTCGTCACATAAAACTCATCAAAAAAAAGGTACTTTGGTTTGTCCTGACTTTTTTCCATCCAAAAAGCTGCGGGGGTTTCAAGCAAGGGGCCCCTGCAAGGGTTTTCCCAACCCCCCGGGGGTTTTTTTTCCATTGGCCGGGTTCCCTTTACCTCCCCCTGATGGCTCAGTAAAAAAGGGGGGTCCAAACAGAGAAAATCATCTTTTTTGGCCTCTTTATCTTTTAACATCCCTTCTCACCCCAACCGCATTTTTTTCTCCAAAAAAGGTTTCAGAAAATGGATTATCCCCAAATGGGGGTTTCACGAAAATTTACATTTGGGGGGGGCTTCATGTTTGGGAAAAGTTTTGATGATGCTGATGACGACTTTGTGGGGCCCTGACTGCGAGGACGAGGAGGTAAGAAATGCTAGATGCAGGTTGTTTAAAACCACTGAAGGACCCGATTGGCGGACATCCCTTTGTTACTTAGAAATTCCCCCAGGGCCCTGGGCCCCGCGATGAAGGGCCCGACGGTCCTGCAAAATGACCCATCCCCTGGCAGGGTGTTGTTTGCCCAGCACTGGGGAAAAAACCCCCTTCTTCGTAGGGTTACCTTCCTTTTGCTACCCCCTCTTTGCTCCCCTTTCCCCCCCTGATTTTCCCCTCCCTTGGTTTTTTAGAAATATAAAAAATTTTAGGGAAGGTTTTGGGTTTGTTTTGGAAAGTCTCTTATTAAAAGACAGCCCCAAACACAGTATTTTTCAAAATTTCCCCCTAATCAAAAAAAAATTAATGGTTCAAATTTAACTGCAAGGTGCTTTCAAAAAATCTGGACTGGGCAAAGTCCAAAAAACAGTATTCTGTTATGTTTTTATTAAAAAAACTGTATTTTTTGCAACCCTTTTAATTTTACTGTGGTGAATATTGAATTTTCTGTTTTTAAAATTTAGTAGGGTGCTGCGTCAATGAAATGAGCTGGGTGCGCAAAAGGGCAAAAAACCCAACGTCATGTTTTGATATAAATAAACTGTTTTTTTTTGCACCCTTTTTAATTCACCCATGGTGAATATAGAAAATTTCTTTTTTTTATAGATTTACGAGAGGGTGGTCAATGAACGTGCTGGGGGCGCAAAAATCAAAAAACACGTAAAAATGTTTATGTTTTGATATAAAAAAGGTTTTTTTTCACCTTTCAATTCACCTGTGGTGAATATTTGAATTGCTGTTTTAAGATTTACGTAGTTTCTGCGGGGCAATTTAAAAGTGCTGGGTGCGCAAAAATAAAAAAAACACGTAACTGTTATGTTTTGATATAATAAAAGTTTTTTTTTGCCCTTTTAATTCATTGTGGTGGGTTTTTGAATTTTTGTTTTTAAAATTTATGTAGATGCTTTCGTCAATGAAAAATTTCTGGGTGCGGGAAAAAAAATAAAAAAAAAACGAATAACCCGTTATGTTTTTTTATATAATAAACGGTATTTTTTGCCCCTTTCAATTCACCCGTGGGGGAATATAGAATTGCTGTTTTAAGATTTTTCGTAGATGTTGCGTTTAAGGAACAGTGTGGGTGGCAAAAATCAAAAACACGTTTAAATGTTATGTTTTGGTTTTTAAAAAAAACGTATTTTTTGCACCTTTCAATTTTTCCTGTGGTGAATTTTAGAATTTGGTGTTTTTAAAATTTTTCGTAGATTTCTGCGTCAATAAAAAAATGGGGGGGCGGCAAAAGTAAAAAAACACGTAACTGTTATGTTTTGATATAATAAACTGTTTTTTTGGGAAACCCTTTTAATTAACCGTGGTGGAAAATAGAAATTTTGTTTTTTAAAATTTTAGTAGATGCTTGGTTTAATGAAAAGTGTGGGGGCCCCAAAAAAATCCAAAAACAGTAACTGTTATGTTTTGATTAATAAACGGTATTTTTTGCACCTTTTTAATTAAAATGTGGGGAATATAGAATTTCTTTTTTTAAAATTTTTTTGTAGATGCTGGCCCTCCAAAGAAAAGTGCTGGGTGCGCAAAAAAGTTTAAAAAAAAACGTAAAATGTTTAGTTTTCGTCGATACACGGGATTTTTTGGGAAAAAACCAACCTGTGCTGACTACAAGATTGCTGGTTTTTAATTTTAAGTGCAAAAGGGGGATATATCAAAAAGTTTACAGGTGTTTAAAGGGGAAAATTGAAAAACCTAAAATTTAAAAAGTATACGGGTAATAAAAAAATGGAGTTTGCAGCTAAAAAAAGAGACCCGGGAGTTTTTCCCAGAAATGATGTTTATCCCAAAAAAAGTTAGGCCGCCCAATATCCAGGAAATATTTTTAATAGCAAACTGTTAATAATAAAGATATTCCACTACAATGTTTTACACTAATTTTTGGTGGAAAATTTTATCCGTTTTTCTTTAAAGGGTGAGCTTTTGGGCTGTGTTCGCCCCCGGGGGCCCCCCCCCTCCCCGCTCCACCCCCGTGAAAATTTTCAGTGGTAGATTCGGGTTTTAAAAAATTTCTAGCTTTAAATACATAAAATGTTCAAAAACCCTTAATCTAACTAAATTGGGGAAAGGGTCAAGCTAATAAAAAAAAGGTTTCTCCCGTGCAAAAAATTAGACTAATTTGTGAGCTGGTTTTGGGCCCCCAGGGCAAAAACGCCCGGTCCTTCCCCCATGGGGCGCTGGAAAACACCCGAGGCTGAAACAGGAAAAGCTGTTCTATGTAAAAAAGAGGTTTTCATGTGATTTTTCCCGCCAATCGCCAAAACCCTACAATTTTCCCGGGAAAGGCGTTGCACACAAAAAATTCACCCCGTCTATTTTGTAATCTGATTTTCTGGGGCCCCCCAAAAAATTAAAGGAAAACGCCCAAAAAAAAACGCGATTTTAGTAGATGATGCACCGATTTTAACCTTAATTAAATTTTGGGGTGATTGGAAATTTCCCATCACCAAAAAAAAAACCTTGCCGATTTCCCAAAATTTTTCGATTAAAAAACGTCAACACTAGTGGGGACTACAAAATTGCTGTATTCAAATTTTTTCTGAAAAATAGATCTATCAACCCAAAACTTTGGGCCCGTGCCCAAAGGAAAAAAAACGTATCTGAAATGTTTTTCGGATTTAAAATAAAGGGATTTTTGGCACCTTTCAAAACACCTGTGGTTTACTAAAAAAATTGCTGTATTCAAATTTAAAGCAAAGTAGGGGTCTATCAACAAAGCTGGCCCGCGCCAGGGTCTAAAAAAACGTTTCTGAAAGTTATTCGGATAATAAAGGTATTTTTGGGAAACCCTTTTAAATTTACCCGTGGTGACTTTCCCAAAAAAACCGTTTTCAATTTTTAAATGCAAAATGCCTTAATGAAAAAAAGCTGTAAATGCCCGGGAAAGTCAAAAAAACACGTTTGAATGGATTCGGATAATAAAAGGTAAGTTTTGGAAACCCATCAATTTACCTGTGGTAAATACACAATTGCTGGATTCAAAAATTTTTAACTGCAAGGTGGTCTATCAACAAAAATTGGGGCTGGGCAAAAATGCCAAAAAAAAAAGTGTTTTTGTAATGTATTCGGATAATAAAAGGTATTTTTGGAAACCATCCCAATTTTACCCGTGGGGAACTACACAATTGCTGGATTCAAATTTAACTGCAAGGTGGCTCTTTCAAAAAATCTGGACTGGGCAAAAATGCAAAAAAAAAAAAGTTTTTTGTAAAGTATTCGGATAAAAAAAGGGTATTTTTTTTGGAAACCCATCCCAAATTTACCTGTGGTAACTACACAATTTATGGATTTAAAAATTTTAAATGCAAGGTGGGTCTTTTCAACAAATTTAGATGGGCAAAAGTGCAAAAAAAAGTATCTGTAAGTATTCGGATAAAAAAAAGGTTTTTTTGGGAAACCCATCAAATTTACCGGGGGTAACTAAAAACAATTGTGGATTCAAATTTAAAAATGGAAGGTGGCTCTATCAAAAAATTTTGGGGCTGGGCCCAAAAAAGCAAAAAAAAAGTTTTCTGTATTTTATTCCGATAATAAAAAGGTTTTTTTTTGGCACCCCATTTAATTCACCTTTTGGGAACTACACAATTGCTGGATTCAAATTTTTAAAGCAAGGTGGCTTTTATCAAAAAATCGGGATGGGCAAAAAAGAGCAAAAAAACAACGTTCTGTAATGTTTTTCGGATAAAAAAAAGGAAATTTTTTGGGGAACCCAAACAATTAAACCCGTGGTAAAAATTTCCCCAATTGCTGGATTCAAAAATTTTTTTAAATGCCCGGTGGCTCTAAACAACAAATCTGGACTGGGAAAAGTGCAAAAAAAACCCTATTTGGGAAAGTATTCGGATAATAAAAAAGGTTTTTTTTTGGCACCCCATCCAAATTTACCTGTGGTATTTCAAATTGCTGGATTCAAAATTTTTTGGGAAGGGGGGCCCCTAACAACAAATTTTGGGGGCCCCGGGCCCAAAATGAAAAAAAAAGTTTTCTGAAATTTATTCGGATAATTTCAAGTTATTTTTGGCCCTTTTAATTAAACCTTTGGTGACTACAAAATTGCAGTATTCAAAATTTTAAATGCAAAAGGTGCCCCAATGAAAAAAGCTGTAGTGCGCCAAAAGTTTTAAAAAAAAAAGTTTTTTCTGTAAAGTATTGAATAATAAAAGGTAATTTTTTTTTCACCCTATCAATTAACCTGTGGTAACTACAAAATTGCTGGATTCAAATTTATCTGCAAGGTGGTCTATCAAAACAAATCTGGGGCTGTGCAAAAAATGCAAAAAACACGTTTTTCTGTCATGTATTGGGGTAATTAAAAAATTTTTTTTTTTGGCACCTATCAATTCCCTGTGGTAAATTTCAAATTTCTGGATTCAAAAATTTTAAATGCAAGGTGGCCCCTTTTCAAAAAAATCTGGACTGGGCCAAAGTGCCAAAAAAAAAACGTATTTTTAATGTATTGGATAATAAAAAGGGTTTTTTTTGGAACCCATCCCAAATTTACCTCGTGGAAAATACAAAAATTGGTGGATTCAAATTTTTTTCTGCCCAAAGGGGGCTCTAAACAAAAAAATTGGCCCGGGCAAAAGTGCCCAAAAAAAACGTTTTCGAAAAGTTTTTGGATAATTAAAAAGGGATGTTTTGGCACCTATTTAATTAAACCCGTGGTGGGCTACAAAAATTTTCGTATTCAAATTTCCCCGCCCAAAAAAGATTAATTCCCAAAAAAGCTGGCCCGCGCCAAAGTGAAAAAAAAACGTAACTGAAATTTATTCGGATAATACAAGGTAATTTTTTGGGACCCTTTTAATTCACCTGTGGGGACTACAAAAATTTCAGTATTCACATTTAAGTGCAAGGTGCCTTTTTAATGAACCCAAAACCTTTTAGTGCGCCAAAGTCCCAAAAAAACGTATCTTTAATGTATTTTGGATAATAAAAGGGATTTTTTGGCAACCCATCAATTCACCTGTGGTAAAAACCCCAATTTTTGGATTCAAATTTAACTGCAAGGTGGCTCTATTAACAAAACTGGCTGGGCAAAAAGTGCAAAAAAAAAAGTTTCTGTAAAGTATTCGGATAATAAAAAAAGGGTTTTTTTGGGAACCCATCAAACCTTTTGTGACTAAAAATTGGTGGATTCTAATTTAAAATCAAGGTTTTGGATATATCAACAAAGGTGGAATGGGCAAAATTGAATATGAACACCTGTCTGAAATGTATACTGATAATTAAAGTGGAGTTTTGCACCTAGCAAAGAGACCTGCATTTACTAGAAAAGATGTGTATCCTAATATAAGTTCAGGCTGCCCAATATCCAGGAAATATTTCCATAGAAAACTGTTCATAATAAAGCTATTGCAGTGCAATGTCTACACTAAGTCTTGGTGAACTTTATCCAGTATTCTTTATAGAGCTTGTCTGTGTTCACCCGCGGGGGCCCCCCCTCCGCTCCCCCCCGTGACTTTACAGCGGTAGATGCTCCTTTAAAATTCTCTACCTAACTACATAAAATCTTCCAATCTCTAATCTAACTAAATTGTAAAGATCACAGCTAGCAATAGAGCTTTCTCTGTGAAGAAATAGATTAATTTCGCTGAGCTGTTTGGACACAAGCAGAGCGCACGTCCTACTGCTCTGAGACGCTGAGAGACACTGAGGCTGAACAGAAAGGGCTGTTCTATGTAAAACGAGGTCATGTGATTTTTCCAGCCAATCGCAACCATACACATCCCAGTCATGACGTCACACACACATCTCACCCTGCTCTATTCTGTAAGCTGATTTCCTGGCCGCCAAAATGACAGGAAGCGCCGAAAATGGCGCAATCTTAATAGATGATGCACAGATTTTAACCTAAATTATCGCATGATCTAAAAATTTCGATCAACATGAAAACTGTGCCGATTTCAACCTTGTCGATAATAATCACTCAACACTATTGATGTCTCAAGAAGCCACAATCTGACACAGAGCTTTTTAGATTTCAATACAAGCTTTGAAATATCAGTAAGAGTGGTTAAAAAAAAAATCAGCATGTGTTTTGCCCCGTCTGTCTCTCTTTAATTTAAAACTCCATACTATTTCTTTAGTGATTTTAAAGATAAATAAAATGTACACAAATACAGGATATACAGCTGACTTTACATTCCACTAGACTTTGGTAGTAAAATATTCCTCAACCGTCCTTTATGGCCTTTTTCAGAATTCTTAGCCTTGTGAATATTAAAATCTAACCCCTCGAAGACCAGACAATTTTTGGATTTAAGGAATATTTTATTTCCACATTGGCATTATGGATTGTTATTTTTCAAAAAATTTTCATGCATTTTAGCAAATAAAACCTTTTATGCGGGACATGTTATATTCTGCATTTTACCATTATGTATGCAAAAATAAAAATTAAGGGTGACAAAGGTGACACCAGTTCCAAATCAATATGTAGAATGTGACAGTATATATGAACCTGTCATATATGGGTTCATAAATCTGGCATGTGGTATGCCTTACACAGCGTAGCATAGCATATATTTGGTGCGTTCATATATGCCAAGTTTTGGCGTACGACTGTTCAAAGCACGACAAAAAACTGGTGAGCTAATGTTCATACATGTCCCCCTTAATTTTTATTAAAGGGGTCTTTCCATCTGACTGTTTTTACTCTTCACTGTCTTTCCAGCCTCTCACTTCCTGTGCTGGCTGTGGGCAGTTTTACAGCAGTTACTGATATTTCAGCTCTGCTGCCACCTATTCTGAGGGGTGCAGTGGTTGGAAAAATCAATGGCACTGTCCCAGCAGAATATCTATCTATAAATTTGAGCTTCCACAGCTGTATTTGTCATAAGAAGAAATTAAATTACATGCTTCCAAGACATACTGTTAACTGCTGAGTGACTATGTTATTTTTTATGTAGTTACATCTGTGCTCTGCAGAGCTGACAGGAGGGTACAAGGCTGCTCTCAGGTCAGTAACTCTAAGGGTTAAAGTTTTTCTCAATTTAAAGATGAGAGTCAGAAGCTTGGTCCTGTAGATAGGACACAACAGAGAGTGATGTCAATAGCCTGGCCACTACTAGAGTAGATAAAAGTGGTTGGTAACTAGAGAAGCTTGTGCAAATAAGCAGGTGATAAAAACTGATCTGGCTTGGGCGACACCCCTTTGGGACCGGAACGACCCTGTGACAGCGGACCTACAGACATTCCTCTCCTGAACCTTTGTCAGGGGGACTCCCCTGTAGGTGACTATGCGGTCCAGTTCCAAACTCTAGCGTCTGAGCTGTCCTAGAACGACGCCACCCTCTGTGCCACATTCAAGAAAGGTCTTTCCTGCAGGGTTAAGGACGCACTTGCAGCCACAGATCTTCCGTCTTCCCTGGGCGAACTTATCCACCTGGCCACTCGCATAGACGTGCGTTTCACAGAGAGACAGGAGGAGCTTCACCAGGAACGTGACTCGGCACGACCTCGCCGACTACCTCGTCTGGCCCCTGTGTTCCAGAGATCTCCGCTGCCACTTCCGCAGGTCTCCAACGAGGAACCCATGCAGGTGGACCGGGCCCACTTGTCGGATGAAGAGCTGTCCCGCCGCAGGGCGGAGAATCTTTGCCTCTATTGCGGCAGTCCGGACCATTTCCGCAGAAGCTGTCCACAGCGTCCCCAGCGCTCGGGAAATGCTCACACCTAGGTGCCATAGGAGAGGCGTCCCTAGGTACTAATTCTCCCTCTCCACAATTAATGTTGCCAGTGGAGGTAACAACGGATGCTGGTCTATCGCTCCAGGCCCCTGCCTTCCTGGACTCCGGCTCTGCCGGGAACTTCATTCATGCTTCCTTGGTGTCCGTTACCGCCTGCCAGTGATCCATCTGGAGAAGCCCCTGCTTATCTCTTCTGTCAGTGGGGAGCTTCTGAGCGACTCCATTCAATTCATAACCCAGCCAGTGTCCCTCCGTGTAGGGGTCTCGCACAAGGAGAGAATCTCTTTTCACATTCTGCCTCGTTCTTCCTCGGCGATCCTGTTGGAGCTACCCTGGCTGCAACGTCACGCCCCTATGCTTGATTGGAAGACAAGCGAGGTCCTGCGTTGGGGATCGGAGTGCCAGGATCTCTGTTTGGTGGCACCTCGCCCGGTGCCCATCTCTTCTCCACAGTCATCCTTCAAGTCTCTGCCAGGTCTGCCAGCGGAGTACCAGGACTTCAGGGACGTATTCTCGGAGAAACAGGCTGAGACGCTGCGGCCCCATCAGCCGTATGACTGCCCGATTGACCTCCTCCCGGGTATCAGCCCCCCCCCCCGCGGGGAAGGGTCTACTCGCTGTCTGTACCTGAGACTCAGGTCATGTCGGCCTATATACAGCAGAACTTACAGAAAGGTTTTATTCGTAAATCCTCCTCTCCAGTCGGTGCCGGGTTCTTCTTTGTATAGAAAAAAGATGGCTCACTTCGTCCGTGTATTGATTACAGAGGGCTAAACAAAATCACGGTGAAGAATCACTATCCCCTACCTCTGATCTCCGAGCTCTTCGATCGACTCCGGGGAACAAAGGTGTTTTCTAAGTTGGCCCTACGGGGGGCCTACAACCTCATCAGAATTTGAGAGGGGGACGAGTGGAAAACGGCATTCAATACTCGTGACGAGCATTTCGAATATCTCGCTATGCCCTTTGGGCTATACAACGCCACAGCTGTATTTCAGGAATTCGTCAATGACGTCTTCAGGGACCTGCTTTACACCTGTGTCATAGTATATCTGGACGATATCCTAATTCAGTCTCATCGGGTACAGGTGCACCAGGTTCTGCGACGTTTGTGGAACCACCGACTATATGCCAAGCTGGAGAGGTGTCGGTTCTGACAAGATGATTAAATCAGGTGTGGAATCTATCTTTTATCCACTCCTTATCCAATTAAATGCCTCCTCCGAATTATATTATTATTATTGCTGCCGGCAGCCAGAGCTCGAGAAACACGACCGATACCTTCCGTTTCGGACATGTAATCTGAAGTTTAATCACAGTAAATTACATTCCAATAGAACTTTTTAATCACATGACTATTCTATAACCACATGATTCGTTAATTGGCGGTCGCTAAGAGACAAGTTATAATTTGCATGTATGTATGAAGCATTAGCTGATATGATACATTCCGAAGCTCTCCTCTGTATTATCTGGGGGGAGGAGGAAGTCCTTGACTTTCTTGGTTCTAGCAGACACTGCATCTGCCTCAAGGAAAGCTGTGTGAAAGATATCTGATAGTTCGATAAGAAAGTATAGCAGTAAAAGCAGTTTAACAAACTATCTGATGAGCTTAATAAGAATATAATGATGAAACAGACTTTTGATGTTTTTTCCTTTAAATTACCAACTTGACAGTCCCCCCTAAAAATATCAAAATCTGTTCTAACGCTCCCCCCTAGAGCGGGAATGATGATTGATGCTCTTCCCTAAACTGAACAAGTTATAGACAGCAGGGTGAACAGGTGGAGCGGGTGTTGAACCCACTGAACCACTGTCAGGCTTGCTCCAAGGGGCGTAACCAAGCAACCGCCGGCCTCCTCCCAGAGCCTTTGATGGTAAGGATGAGAGTTGACCACGTCCGCCAGGTGCCACCTCAGAGCAGTACCCGGCAGAGGCATCAATGGATTGTTTACAATCTCATAACCCTCAATGATTCTGGAGAGTCATGATGGAGGTGGCGCTTAATTGTTCAGCTATACCTTGTAAGGCATCTCGGGTGTAATTATTAAACCTCTATTGATCATAATAGATGTAATTTACCCAGTTCATACTTTTGTTGATTGTTATCTGGGGCGTAAGTGATTCAAACCCTTTGACCTGGTCCCTAGCTTTGAATTCATCATTCACATCCCCTTGGTTGTCCCTCTTGCATTTTTTCACACATCCAGACTAGACAATATATGAAAGGATAAGGGAAAAGTTCATGATGACTTATTGGTCACAGTCACTTTCTTGTAGTGTGAAGCATGCACTCAGTTGGGTCTTCCTTCAAGTTTCACTGAGGTTGGGGACATCAAGAGTACTTGGTATGGTCAAATCTGGGCTCCAGAGAGTCTCTGACGTGTTTCTGCACCCACACAAAGTCACCAGGATGTAACTTTGATCAGAGTCTGGATCTGGAATGGAGGAGAACACTATGGCATGGATTAGTTTCAATTCATTACACAGATTTATAACATATTTTACAAGGCACTCCCTGCACTCAACTGCTGTGTGTGAAACCTTCTTAATCTGGGTGGGCCTGAGAATACTATCTCCTGAGCAGTGTGACCAGTGGGGCTATCTAGGGGTATTTCTGACAGAATAGAATGTAATGGGTAGGATCTCGGGCCAGGGAAGAGATCCTTTGTTAGCTTTCAGAATTTTGTTCTTCAGAGTGTCGTTTATTCTTTCCACTTTCCTGCTGAATTCAGGATGGTAGGGAGTGTGCAGTCCGAGGTCAGCTGCTACTAGTTTCCAAATATCTCTGGTTACTTCTGCAGTGAAGGCAGGTCCTTGGTCAGATTTAATAACCTCAAGGATCTCCAAATCTGCATATCAACTCAGTCAATAGTTTCTTTACAGTGATTCTGGCAGTCATGTTGGTAAATGGGTAGACTTCAGGCCATCCTGAGAACATATCCACCACCACTACTTGTACTTTCCACTCTTGGGTAATTCAATGTGTTCAGTCAGGATCCACTGGAGAGGATATAGTGTTTAGCCAAATGCTTCCTTGGTGTTGGCATCAGTCCTCCTGGGTTTTGCATATTTCACAACTTCTAGCATGGCTACTTGCCATGGGAATAAGAAATTTTGGGGGCTAGGGATATTTTT
>JAODAL010032211.1:0-47302 GCA_025379985.1 Phyllomedusa bahiana | reverse complement strand
ACAGTGCGGCAGGGGGCGAGGGGATTTGGGCGCCTTTGCGGGGCTGCGCCGAAAATCTGTTCCGAGCGAAGACAGGCGGGAGTGTGAGAAATATTCCAGATGTGGTGGGGAGAAAAACCAAAATCGCCTTTTTAAAGGGTTCTACTTTCTCAGGAAAAGAGCTGAAACATTAAAAAAAAAAACATAAAACAAAATCACTTTTCAATACCCTAATTCAAAAATTGGGAAAATTTGGAAAGGGCCGGGAAAACAGTAATTAAAATTCTGAAACCTATTTCCATTGGTCGCCAGAAACCGGCCAATCAAAATGGACCGCACTGAACTATTAAAACCTTGGGGCAGGTTGAAAAATAAGAATCCCGGGGGGGGGGACTTTTTCAAAATAAGTAAAAATGCAAAAAAAAAAACAGCTATTGGCTGAGATAACGGGGGCTTGCTATCTCACCCAATCAAATAGGAGCGACAAAGTCCCATTTGGTAGGAAAAAGTTTAGCCCAAATCAAATACAGCGAAAAGCCCCAGCCTAGGGGGAAGTTTACCCCAAATCAGAATCCGGGGCGGGATAATAAAATAAGTAAAAAATGCTGAAAAGGTTGA
This sequence comes from Phyllomedusa bahiana, assembly GCA_025379985.1. NCBI lineage: Eukaryota > Metazoa > Chordata > Amphibia > Anura > Hylidae > Phyllomedusa > Phyllomedusa bahiana. The sequence continues at coordinate 46,705 of JAODAL010032211.1, read as the reverse complement.
TTGCTGGAAGCGGGGTCTCGGCAGCTCAGAAAATCAGAGCGCGAGCTACTTCCCATTTTAAACTCATGGAGAGATGAGCGCATAAAATCCCGGTCAGCGGCGCGGCATAAAAGTATTAATAAAACAAATTTTTTTTTATACAGTGAAAAAACTTCTCAGAAAAGCCAGAACACTTTTTTAAAAAATAAAGCAGTTAAAAAAACCCGACAAGATTCGTCCCCCGAGATGGCGCTACATAGGGAATTCCCGGGAAAAGACAGAATTTCAAATTTGTAAATTTTTTTTCCCATTGGTCGGAATAAACCCCAATCAGAAAGGGCGACAATGTCCCTTATACCCCTATGGGGAGAAGACCAATCAAATGGGGGGACAGTGGCCCATTCTATCCTAGGAGAAAAAGGGCAAATCTATTAAAAAAGGCGGGACATTAAAAAAACATTTAAAAAGGCAAAAAAGAGCTGAGGGGTTGGAAGCAGCGGGGGCTGTCCGTTACCCAAAATTCAAGCGCGAGCTGCTTTCATAGATTTCATGGGGAAATCGAAATTTAAAAGAGGCCCCGTAATTTGGCCCAATGGGAGAGGCGAGCGGCTCCTAGGGGTTTTTTTCTAATGCAATCTGGTATAAAAGTGACTGGCTGAAAACAAATTTAACACTACAAAAGTTGGCCGAGTGTATATACAACGAAACTAAATGGCTAAGGAAAAAAAAAAAAAAAGACCTAAAATCATGTTTATTTCTTTATTTTTTTTTACCCAAGGATAAATAGTAGGGGTGCACGAAAATAAAGAAAAAAGCATATTTTTTTGTTTTAAAATCTTTATTTTTTTATCCTGCTAAAACCCGGAGCGGAAAAAAAAAAAAAAAAAACCCCCCCAATTTCTGTTGATCTTGTTTTCCCCCCTTCCCCCCCATGTTCCTTTCTTGCTTCATTCGCCTCCCCCGGGAGAGCAAATTCGTCGGGCGGAGGGAACTTCTTCCAATTTTTGATCCGCTTCCCGCATGTTCGGAAAGCTTCACTTTTTCGCCGCGGAGGATTTGACCAAAAAAAAAACGGTCTGCTTGTCGGGCGCCGAGCGCCGCGATTTGGGAGCGCGATGGTAAGCCCCGGGCTATCGAGCGCCGCGTCCCGCCCCCGGGAACGCCTACACCGCCCCCCCCCGCCCACCCCTGCCCCCCCTTTTTATGCGGGCCGCAGCCCAAAATGGCGAAGTGGTCCGACACGGGAATTCGGGTTGGAGGCCAGTGTACCCAGAAAACAGGCGTAAAGCCCGTTCATACATGTCGCCCTATGTGTCATATACAAGGTTGAGAAATAGACACCATAGTCAGATATTCCACCCCAAATATTAAAATGGTTATTCAGCCTTTTAGAATCGATGAGCTATCCTTAGATTAGGCCATCAATATTACATTGTGGGGGTCTCAGGACCCAAACTGATTAGCTGATTGAACGGGGTCATAGCGCTCATGCACTTTAAATTAGCTGATCGTCAGTGATCTGGAAGTCAAACCCCCATCAATCTGTAAGTGATAACCTATCCTAGGGATGGCCACCAGTTTTGTAAGGTTGGATAACCCCTTGAACCTATTTCCATTGCCATAATTTTTGGCAACAACATGTTTGTTTCTTTCAGTCCCGCCTGCAAGAGGCATAACTTTTTTCTTGTATCATAACTTATTTTTTCTATCTACTTAGTTATATGAGTTCAATTAATATGCAATAAAATGTATTGGGAAAACATATTCAAATTCCAAATTCACCATATGAGTGAGACCAATACTGTGAGATTTTTTATTTTTCTACTTCCGATAACTTTTTCATCCATTTGTTGGAGGGGAGGGTTTTTTTTCTTTTTCAGAATTTATCAAACAGGATAAACAAGGTAATATTTTAAGAAGACAGAGTTTATGGATGTGGCAATACCGATTATGTTTTTCTTGTTTTTATTAGTTATTATTTTTCTTTATTTATATGGAAAATGGGAAAACAGGAACATGGCCATGGCCATAATTTTTTTGGCTCTTCATTTTTTCCTCCTGGCCTTTCAAGACCCATTACCTTTTTTATTTTTCCATCTACACAGACATATGATGACTTCTTTTTTGTGGAATAAGATGTACTTTTTAATGGTGCATTTGATCATACCATTTAATGTATTGGGAAGCCTAAAAAAATAAAAAAACATACTTGCTCCATTTTTTAAGGGGTTTTGTTTTTATGACATTCACTGGTATAAATTAAACTGTCTAGGTTTAAGACTTTCTTTGTTGCCCATAGCACTCCTTTCCTTTTTTCAGAGTACTACATGGAATGAAAGGGGAGCTCTGGTTGCTATGGGCAACAAAGAAAGTCTTAGACCTAGATATTTTTCATACATGAGGCCATATGCGTTTTCTGTGTTTTGTAAGTCGGTACAATTTCGGTGATATCAGATATGTAGGGTTTTTATTTTGTTTTAGTTGTTTTTCCACCTATGGACCTAACTAGGGATTTATTTTTTGTAGGCTGAAGTGTAGTTTGTGTTGGTACCAATTTAAGGTGCATACAACTTTTTAATTTAGGTATTTGGAATTTTTTGTCTGTGTACAGGATAAATGATGTTATGTTTTAATGGATTGGATAGATGTGGTGATACCAATGTGTAACTTTTTAAAATTTACTTAATTTTTTTTATTTTTAAAAATGTAAAATTTTCATATTTTTTATACTTTTAAAACTTTTTTTTTAACTTTTACAAGCAGGTCCACTAGGGTACTTGAGGAGTGTACCAAGACACCAGAGGTTCTATTACGTCCTGCCTCATGCGCCTTCATTAGGATTCAAGCTGCCATGGTAACTGTTTAGCACCCCGTGATCTCGTCACGGGGGGGGTGTTTGGGAATGGGAAACTTTGAAAAACCTTTTCAAAAATTTAGACGCGGGGGGTAAATTTGGGGTTTTAAACGAAAGAGTTTTTAGCAGTGGGTGTCAGCTGTAATAATCAGCCAACAACCGCCGCTTATGAAGCGAGGGTCACAACTGAGTCAACGCCATACTTCCTTAGCGGCATGATGACATAAGTTTACATCACATGTTGGTAAAGGGTTAAAGTTTATTTTTTTCAATTATACTTTTAATCCCTTTGTGGTATGTGACCACTATGAGGCACAATCGCATGTACAGTATTCTGCATTACTTATGCATTGCAGAATAGGGTACAAGTATGGCTATCCTATCACACCCTGCCTGACAGTATGATGGCAGGCCTTGGTCACCCATATTAGGTCTCCAGCTACCATGACAACAGGTTAAAACCCTGCGATTGAATCATGGGGGGGAATGTTTAGGAAATGGGAGTCTCCTGTATAACTGTTTTGATGCTGTTATATCTGGACTCAGATGCTGAAGGCAGCTGCCCAACTTTTCCAAATTTACCCGCCATGTCAGGTAAAGCCTGCTCCAATACTTGCTTCCTGGCATTATGATGTATGTGTATGGCAAATGTATCGTCATATGTGTGCCTATCAGAATGCATATGTGTGCCTACCTGATATCACCACCCGGCCCCTTTATTTGGGACACCATCAGTAACGGGTTTTGGACCCCCTTTTGCCTTCAGAAAAATCCCCAATTCTTCGGGCTTTTTCCCCCAAAAGGGGTTACAACGATGTCTTTTTGGGACCAGGGGCCCAAGAGTGCCCCGAAAAAATTCCCCACACTGACACCACCACCCCCAGCCCGAACCCTTTTGTAAAGGCAGGATGGATCCTGCTTTATGTTGTTTACCCAAAATTCTGACCCTACCTCCGAATGTCGCAGCGAAATCGAGACTATCAGACCAGGCAACGTTTTTTTCCAATTTTTCCTACTGTCCAATTTCGATGGATTTGGGCAAATTGGACCCTCAGTTTCCTTTTTTTGCTGAAAGGAGTGGCACCCGGTGTGGTCTTTGCTGCTGTACCCCTCTGCCTAAAAGTTCCCCGTACTGTGCGTTCAGGATGCTCTTCTGCCTACCTTGGTTGTAACGGGTGGCTCGAAAAGTCTCCCTTTTTCCTTTGCCTGGGTCAACAAGGCATTTCGCCCCCAGGACTGCCCCCCTCACTGGGGAATTTTTTTCTTTTTCGGACCATTCTCTGAAAAACCCTAGGAGGGTTTGTGCGTGAAAAAATCCCGGAGATAGCAGTTTCTGAAATACTCAGACCCCCCCTTTGGCCCAACAACCTTTCCACGTTCAAAAGGCACTCAAAATCCCCTTTTCCCTTTCTGATGCTCGGTTTGAACTGCAGGAGATTGTCTTGACCATGTCTACAGCCTAAAGCACTGAGTTACCCCCCATGTGATTGGTGATTGAGATTAAGTGTTAATGAGCAGTTGGACAGGTGTACCTAATAAAGTGGCCGGTGAGTGTATATGTATGCCAGCTGTAGCATGTGGCAGGACTAGGAGAGAAGATGATGGCAATGAGTCAGGGTTACTATCACAGTGGCTATTTACTAAGACTACAATCTTTCACCCTCCTCTTAGCTACACACTGTAGTGATGAGGGTTTCTGCACTAAGATTAAATATCATTCTGCGATACCCCCAGGAAACATACACCCCTGTCTTGATGCTGGTTTAAGTGTCCATTTTAATGGTCTACATTGAAAACAATAGGGTGAAGATTAGAGATGAACGAATTTCTCAAAAATTCGATTCGGCTGATTCGTCAAATTTTTCCCAAAAAATTGGTTCGTTTACAATTTATTTGCGACAAATCGCATTAAAAAACAACTATTTCCTGGCTGTGGAGAGCCTGTGTGGTGTTGTAGAACATTGTGCCGTGCAGAAATATACATAGGGAGTGTGGTTTGGTATTAAAACAATACTGTGATTTAACATGATACGCAGATGACTGGCGCCGCTCTTAGAATCGCTTCACACTTATCTGGGCAGTTAACAGACCAAATAACTGAAGTGGGAATGCATCCTTACAGGGTAATGTCAGCACCAGCTGGAAAGAACCAAGCTGAGGGCCAAGATCCTACTATAGCGTCAAAGAGCGCACTCCTTTTACACCGACATCAGATGATTCCACAGACTAGGACAGAATCTGTTCTGTTAAATTCTGATACATGTAGAGCCCCCTTTCCCTCGAAAGAGTGGAGAGGGTGTCAGCAGTAATTTTGCGTTAACGTCACTGATCATTTTGCCCTTCCTTTCAACCGTCAGTGTCCACTTTCAATCGGTCAATAATCCATCAGTATTGCTAAAGCCAGAAAGAAACAGGAGTTGGTCCAAAACAGAGCTGACAAGTAAATGGAACATTTGCATGTCTTCTGTGTTCCCTACAGACTGAACTAGATGGATTTTAGACGTGTGTAGGGCAAAAATACACACACTGGATTTGACACAGAGTTCCCCACAATAACTGAAAAAAATTAACTCTTTGCCACAGGTTGCCAAATCCCAAAATAAGAAACGCTAGTTCAGGAATAGGTGTGTATATGACACACACCTGTGTATTTGAAAGTTATTTCACTCCAATAACTCTAAAATCAGAAATATTTTGCACAGAGTGCAATCTAGTGCTGCTACAGAGAGATGCTTGTGCATAGTGACAAGTGGCAGAATTTAACATGGCTTTGTGAATCACAAAAAAGCGGGATGGTGCTGTTTGGGCTCCCAGTCTGCTGTATGGGTTAGAGCATTCCTTTTTTTCCATAGTTTTTCCCCCTGTAACGCCATGTGCTGTGGCCTTTTTGAAAAAAAAAATATTTGTTTTTTTTTGGGGCACTTCGGCTTGTTAAATCTTTTTTTTGGGTTTAAAAGTTTCCCAAATTGTTAGAACGTTTGGGTTTTTTTTGAGATGAGGGTTTATTGGTGTTTTGAGGAATTTGGTTTTTCCTTTTAAAAAGTTTTTCTTTAGTTAAAAAACTATCTTGGAAGTTTTGGTGGGGGGAGGGAAATTTAAAAAAATTTTGTTTAAAATTGTAAGGGGGCGGGGAATTGTGGGGACCAGTTTTTGGGTGTAACCAAGGCCCCTGGCGTTGGTGGGTGAAAAACGATTCCGGGTTTGTCGCGACGGAGGGCTGACACCGTTATTTTTTATTTATACTTGCACAGCAAGTAGTTGGGTTGGGGTCTGGTTTTCCAGGAGGTCCAAGAGCAAAAGGTGGGGGGGCCCGTCCCAAATCTCCAGGGAGGCCTTTTTTTTCTTGTTCGATGTAAGCCGGGAGGTCGTGAGTGGGGGGGGAGTGGGTGTGTTTTATGTTTGAAGCTGGAAAAGAGTGGTTTTAGTGATGAGCGATTACTTTGACTTCGCTTCGGGTCGATAGTCGATACCGGAAATTATTAGCGATTTCCGATAGTCAATAATGATTTCGCGATGCCCATTAAATTTATGGGAGGGGAAAACAACCCTTCATTCTTACACCCAAACGGGTGGAGAAGCTGGAAATAACATCCAAACGTCAAATGGTATGCTACTCTTAGGCAACAAATTTTTTATAAAACCCACAAAAAAAAAAAACACAGACCATTCCTACCCCTGCTTTTACCAAAAGCATGACCTTTTAAACCTGCATGACCCACAAAATTTAAAAAATGCCGAAGGCAGTATTATTTGAACCATATTTTAATGAACTGGACATTGCCTATCCCGTCTGGAAGCAGCATTTACCCCAAAAACCCGCGAACCCGGATTAAAAAAATGCGGAAAAAAAAAAAAAAGGAGTTTTCAACCCATTTTTGAAATGGGGCATATGGGCTATTTCCTGTTCTGTTCCAGTATGACCCTTAAAAATGTCTGACCACAGATTTAAAAAAAATGCCTGAAAAAGGAGTCTTTGAAAACCATTTTAGTTTAAATGGACATTGGGCTATGCCTGTCCTGGCCCCGTATGACCCTTAAAACCCGTCTGACCCCCGATTAAAAAGTGCCGGAAAAAGGGGGTCTCTCAACCCCTTTTTTATTGAACTGGGCATTGACTTTTACCCGTCAGTACCCCAGTAGCCTTAAACCCGTTGACCCCCAGTTAAAAAGTGCCGGAAAAAAAAAAAAGAGTCTTTGAACCACCATTTTAGTTGAAAAAGGACTTTTACTATACCTGTCCCGGGCCACAGCATGACCCCCCATTAAAAAAAAATGCCGGAAAAAAAAAAAAAGGGCTTTCAACACCTTTTAGTTGAAGGACTTTTACTATATTCCTGGGGAAACCCACATTGTTAAAAACTTTCCGTACCTCCCTTTTAAATTCAGAGGAATTTTGTATCATATTTTTTTCATGCAAGTTTTTTAGTAGTTAATTCTAGAAAACACATTTTTAAAAAAGGATGGAATCCCAAAACGTCTTTGTTTCTCTTTTTTTTATTGTTTTTAATGGGTTGTCTCCTCAGGGTTTTAGCTATTTTAAAAATCTTGCAAAAGCAAAGTCTTTTGCAATAGTGCCATTTAACAGTGTCTACCCATTTGTTTTTGACAGACATCACCCCTTTAGCCCTTTTTACAATTGGAAGAACAAATGTCTGTTATAAACCAATTTTTTTAGAATAGGAATGTGTATAGTGCATTTCACAGCAATTGCCCCCAAAAATTTAAAACTTGCCCTTGAGCACTTTTGACAATTGTGAAGATCAATGTCTGTTAGAAATTTAAATTTTTTTCAATAGGACCCGTGATAAGTGCATTTCACGCAAAAAAGCCCCAAAAAAATTTAAACATGACCTTGAGCCCTTTTGACAATTTTGAAGAACAAATGTCTGTTTTTAAAAAACCCATTTTTTTTGAATGGCCTGTGTATGCTGTATTCACAGGAACGACCCCAAAACCATTGACAATGCGAAAAATTCTAAAGATAAAGGAGTAAATGGAAACGGTTTTTGTCATAAAAACCTTGGTGTCTTTTACAGTCTCCACCCCGAAAAACCAGCAAAATGATCTTTTGGGAACTAAAAATAAAAATTGCAGAGAAAAATGACTTTTTAAAAAACATTTTTAAGAGGACCATTTCGTTTGAAGAGGGAATGAAGTTGACCCGAACCCCAAACGTGACCTCGGCAATTTGGGGCAAAAACATCATCAGAGATCCCTGCCCGATTCATCTTGTGAAGTCAACGATCCCTTTTGTGGGGAAACCGGATGCTTTGTCTGTAATGACTTCCAGCTGTGTGAAGGTCCGTCTATATGGGGTGGCTGTGGGCAGGACAAAAACCCCTATGGTGGGCGGGGGAGGGTCGGGCCCTTCATCCTTTTTTATACCAGAAGTCAAATTGGGGCCGGAAAACATCCAAAAACATCGGTGTTGAGACGAGTGTGTGCACCATGATCTTAAGCTGGTCTCTGTTGTTGATGTGTGCCTGATTCTCTTTTGGGGAGGTGGTAAATAAAGATTGCAAAGAGGTACCTTAGGCTTTTTGCCCAAAATTTCCTGTGCCCGCTGCCCCTTGGCTCTTTGGGACTTATGCTTACGTCGCTGTGTTTTCCCCGTGACATTTGAAGAACGTAACTGTTGTTCATTTTGTGGCCTTAATGATCGAGGATCTTGTTGGAGGTAAATGGAGTAATCCAAGCACATCATGGCGAGAGATGGAGCCAAGCCTAGGGTCGAGGGGCACTAGCAAACTGATCTTCCTCTCTTCTCCTCGCGCTCAAATTAGCTCCAACATATTTCCAAGGCAGGTGCACGTCCGGGGTTTCGGTGGTGTGCCAGGTAATTCCTCCTCCTCCTCCGCTTACCTCCACGCAACAGCTTCAACCAAGCCCTGACTTGCCTCAAATGATGCACCTGAGAGCGGAAGCGCCCGCCCCACGCACTAGCCTGGACCCCGGAACACTCTGCCTAATATAAAGACCGAAAAAATTGTGAAACTGTCGGGTCTTGTTGCATTCGACGGAGAGAAAGGCTCGTGGGTCCGCATTCTGTGTCCGTCTCCTCTCCGTCGCTGGCGGGGATCTGATGTTTCAGAGTGTTCCAACGATCGTTCCAGAATTAGATCACCACAATGTGTCATGCTGACAAGGGCATTGTCGCACTGACCATTTTGGTGGCTTCTTCAAAAACTGGCAAGGATTGTGAGAGCTATTTTCACCTGCCTCCATCTCGGTGGTCAACACTCGAGGTTCAGCACCGCTGCGTGTCAGGCCATGGTGTTCACTTCGTAACTGCATAATGGCATTTGCGCTGATGCCACAAATCGCTGGAGCATCTGGAGGGTGGAATTCCAGCGTGTTGCCACGTCAAAATGAGACGGGTTGGACGGGAGGCCGAGCTGACGCTGCAAGGCAGCCAGGCGGGATGAACGCTGAGTGGCGAACGGCGGATCGGGGAAGTGCGAACTCAGATCTCGAAGCCTTCCTCAGCAGGCAGTTCCAGGGACTACCGGGTAGCGCTTTCGAAATTTCTGGACGGAAAGGTTTTCATGACATGTGCCAGGCAAGGGCGGTGCGCCAGCCTACCGATCTTAAAGGGTGGCCAAGCAGTTTTCGGACCTTTATCGCACACCACCTTGCCGGCACAAAGTTATTGTCACCCAGCCAGCGCTCAGGTCTCGATTGCGGGAGCGTCACAGTCCTGCCTGTGTGTGGTGGTCTCCAAGACCAATTAATTATCAAACTCCGGCCTGGTTTCTCTGGGCACGTGATGCCACCAAAAGACTTGGGGGGAAAGAAACCCTGCAACAATCCTGCGGTTTTGAAAGCCGTGCGCCGTAACTGATGAGGCCCACGTCTCCACCAGAGACATCCAACCAGCTCAACAGTGAGCTGTCACAAAGATATAGCGGCCTTGGCTATGCTTACCATTTCATGTGTCGGTGGTCAGATGGACTTTGCCGGACACAGAGATGCAGACAACGCGCTTGAATATTTTTAGATGACACGTGGCTGGCCAGGGCAGGGACAGCGCCTTTTATGGCAAAGTAAATGCCTGTCTTCGGAATCTGGTATTGAGGGCACGGCAAGGGCATGACGTGGCGGAACCCATTCTGTGTCACAATGACGGAAAGGCAACATTTCAAAGGGCCAAAAGCCTGGCAATGCTGACATTCAGGACTTTTGGTTTGGATGGTTTGGGTTAAGAGTTTAAAGTGTTTATTCTGATCCTAAACCTGGGAAGAAAGAAGGCTGGCTGCTACAATGGGCCACTGGTACGGCCGTGAAGATCGTTCAAATGTGGAAGGTGAAAGGATTAGATGGGTTCTGGTGTTGGGTGGTATCGGGCAAGAACAGTGATCGCTGAAGATGACGGCTGATCACCCTGTCATGTCTCTGAGAGAATGGGCAGATGAGGTGGTGGTGGATGGTGGTGGAGAAGACGAGGGTGTGACAGGGGTTGGAAGCCCGGCATCGGTGTGGCCTTTTTTGGACAAGTGTTGCCATTCTTTTCAACTCATGCATTCGCTGCATGTGACTTGACATGCTTGGTGGTGGTTAAACACCTAAGATTCTTGCCTCTACTGATTGCAATTACGGGCAAAGGTGGACATATGACATCGCTGGGTGAATCAGAGGCGTGCTCGAATAAGGTCAGGTCTTGAGAGGTCCTGAACTTTTCAGACGGCGATAGCGAGGAGCGGTCGTTTCGCAGATCGTGGCTGGCGGATCATCTCAGCGGGCTTCTGCAGAATCCGCCCTCGCCCTTTTTGAGGCGGGGACCCGTACTGACACTACGCCCATCGTCTTCCTCCTCGTTCAGTGTTGAAGCGCTCACAAGCAAATTCTGCTGAAAAGACCACGTTGGATCCGCAAATGTCGTCTCATCATCATCATCAACACTGCGTGGAACCTTGGTCGTCTGGACATTCTGAATCCAGGAGCTGCGGGCTACAAGCAGAGGCACTTGCAAGGACGTTGCCGACGCCGGGATTTTTTTGGCCCGATTGACCGGCTTCCTTCTTCTTCCTCCTGATGGCATCAAGTAACTGGGCGTCAGAGCAGAACAAAAATCATCCTCTTTGGCCTCTTGGTCTTTGGATATAATGCCTTTGACCCTAAACCGCAATTTTGTCATCAAAGTGGCTCTTCAGAAAAATGGATATCCACACGTGGTGGGGTACACGAGTTGGACATTTGGGCTGCCTGACTTCATGTTGTACGGGATGCTGTTAATGCTGATGACGACATTTGTGGCCATGACTGGCAGACGAGGAGGGTAAGACTGCTGGATGCAGGTTGCGTTAACCACTGAGAACTGACTTGGCGACGCTGTTAGTTTACTGATTTTCACAGGGGGCCTGACCCAGTGATGACAGGCATGATGGTCCGGAAAACCGCGATCCGCTGGCATGCGAGTGTTGCCAGCACTGGAAAGGAGCACCTTCTCTCGTACCTCTCCCTTCATGTCCTACCCCCTCTTTGCTCGCTTACCACGGAATTTTGCTAACATGTCAGTAAGATAAAATTTTAAGAAAGTCTTTATTAAAAGAGGCAAAATCACAGCTATTCTTAAATACCATCTAATTTCCTACAGCCAACTAGATTAGAAACTGAATGGTTTTTAGCGGAATACCTGTGAAATGCGGCATGGTGAATGGGAACCGTAAGGACAAAATCCCAACAGTGTTCTTCATCAGGTCAGGGATTACAACTGTCCAGTAGGATAGGAGTTGATAGTTTTCAACAAAAACTATTCATACAGTGCGCCAAAAATGGAGAATTTCAACGAGCGCAAATAAAACTATTAAAGTTACACGGATGAAATCTTGCGTTTTTTGCAAGCAATGACACAACGAGAACAGTCGCTAGAAATTTTTCTATCAGTATTTGTCGTACAAAGGTGGCTAATTTGGGAAAAAAAACTAGGGGCCGCACCACGTGCAATACAGCTATTTAAAAATGATACAGATCAACAAAACGGTGGTTTTTGCACCTATGAAATACACCAACAGGAACTACTAAATTTCTCCCCCGGATTTCAAAATTTAAGTACATAGGTGGCTCTATGAACAAAACTGGGCCGCCAGCACCAATGTAAAAAAAAAAAAAAATCTATTTGAAATGTATACGGTAATAAAGGTGGTTTTTGCATATGAAATACACTGCAATTACTAAGCAAAATTTCTTGGTTATGGTAATATTAAGTACATGTTGAGTCTGAACAAAGCTGGGCGCGCCAAAGTAAAAAACACGGAAATTAAAATTGGTTGTACTGTTAATAATAGCGCCCCCTCCGCCTCCCCTCCCTCCCCCCCCTGCCACCCAAACCTATGAAATATATCCTGGAATACTTAGCAAATTTCTGTTATGGGTAATATCCGTACAAGATGGCGTCTTTTTAACCAAATAATGGCCTGCGCCAAAGTGAACAAAACTAATAAAATTGTGTACTTATAATAAAACGTGGTTTTTTGAACCTATAATACACCTGCAGTGACTACAAAATTTCTGTATTCAAATTTAAGTAACTAAGGTGGCTCTTATGAAACAAAGATGGGCCACACCCAAAGTAAAAAAAAACACCTATTTGAAATGATTACGGATCAATAAAAGGTGGGTTTTTTGCACCTAATGAATACACCTGCAATTACATAGCAAATTTCTCATGGTAATATCCTTTCAAAGATGGGTCTTTTAACAAAAATGGCTGCGCCATAGTGAACAAAACCTAATTTAAATTGTGTACGGATAATAAAACGTGGTTATTTTGCACCTATAAGAATACACTGCGGTGACTAGAAGGTTCTGTATACTATTGTGGAGTACCCAAAGTGGGTCTTGGAACAAAGTTGGGCTGCGCAAAAGTGAAAAAACCACGGAATAAAAATTGTGTAATGTTTATAATATGTTTTTTTTTGCACCTATGAAATACACCTGCAATTACTTGCAAATTTCTGTATGGTAATATCCTTACAAGATGGGTCTTTTAACAAAAATGGCCTGCGCCAAAGTAAACAAAAACCTAATAAATTGTGTCGGATAATAAAAACATGGTTTTTGCACCTATAAATACACTGCAGGTGACTAGAAAAGTTCTGTATTCCTATATGAGTACAAAGTGGGTCTTTGAACAAAGCTGGGCTGGCCAAGTGAACAAAACCTAATTAAATTTTGTAAGGATAAGAAAACGGGGGTTTTGCACATATAAATACATCCTGTGTGATAGAAAAGTTCTGTATCCTATTGTAAGAACAAAAAGTGGGTCTTTGAACAAAAACTGAGCTGCGCCAAGTGAAAAAAAAGCTTAGTTTAATCGTTTGTAACAGATAATAAAAGGTGGTTTTGCACCTATCAAATACACCTGCAGTTACAAGGAATAGATCTGTATCCTACTATACGACAGGCTGCACAAATACAAGCTAATATTTCACCAAAAACTGGCCAAAAACTGTCTGTCTGTGTTCACCCGCACCCCTTCCCCCCCCAAACTCCGGTGGCTGTACAGCGCTACATGCTCCTTTAAAATTCTCAGCCTAAGTAACTAAAAACTGAAAATCATTAATCTAACTAAGTTCTAATGTTCACAGCTAAAAAGCATAGTTGTCTGTGTGAACAAAGAGAACAGATTCGCTGCGCTGTTTTTGAGAGAGACCAAGCCACCCACGGGGAGTTTTTTTTTTTTTTTTTTTATCATGCTTTATGATGTCTCAGACACAACACTGATGCTGAACATAAAAGGAAGGTGTTATTTGTAAAACGAGGTCATGTGATTTTTTCCAGCAATCACAACCATACACATCCCAGTCTTGACGTCACACCCCCAGCTCACCCTGCTTATCTCTAAACTGATTTGCTGGCCGCAAAAAATTACTGGAAGCACCGAAAATGGCGCAATATTATTAGATTATGCTCAGATTGTTACCTAAATTATCGCGTGATTAAAAAACCCGATCAACATAAAAACCGCGCTGATTTCAACTTTGTCGATAATAATCGCTCAACACAAGTGGTGGTGTCCACGCTGCAGAGTGCCAGGAACAGACTACATGCCAGGAAGCTTGGAGACTGATCTGGACACAGGACTGTAAGTGTTCCGCAGGGACTATGTACAGCTGTTTATTTTCCCTTCGTTTTGGTTGCAGTTAAGCCCATGTTTTGCTTACTGTTGGTGCAAGGATCAAAATAAATGCCTGGCCATTGAAACAGATTCAAAGACTTATCCTGTATTATCCTACCACCGAGCTGATCCCTTACATTTGGTGGACGTATGCAATGGGCATTTCTGGCACAGGTTGTGATGCATACAACAGTGCATAGAATGTACAGCAGTGACAGTTAAAGGGCCGAGCGCCTGAGTTTTCCTACTGCTAAAGAGACTGTGTTGCTGCTGGGAATGTTTGGGCTTAGTAGTTATTGTCCTGGTTTAAGGCTGCAACTGAAATCTCCACTACAGCAGCCTCCATGGAGGAACTAATTAAACATCTGGTGCAAGCAAACATCCAGCAGCAGCAGCAGACCCAGGAGGAGGCTATGAAAGCTCAGCAGCAGACCCATAGAGAAGCTATGCAGGCTCAGCAGCAAGCCATGGCCCACAGCAGCAACGCAATCAAGAGCTATTGCAGCTCAGCAGAAGCCATCTATTGAGGCTATGCAGGCTCGAGCAGCGGATGCATTTGGATGCCATGCAGGACGCAGCTGGAAGACCAAAACTGGTTGTTGGATTCAACAATTTGACTCCGGGGAAAAGCGCTGCGCATCCAGTGGGAGTAGCAGCGGGTACATAACGCCCGAAGGAGCATGAGGGAGGCGGTACAGAAATTGACTCTGGAGGAGGACGTCGAAACTTACCTCACTGGGTTTGAGCGGTTGGCCAACCAGGAACGGCTGCCACCAAGTCAATGGGCAGAGGTCTTAGCCCCATTTCTAACAGGGCTTATTGTGACCTTACCCTCCAGAATGCAAATGATTATCCAAAATTTAAAGCGGAAATCCTGGCCCGACTTGGGGTTACCTTGGCGGTACGAGAGGGCCCACCACTGGACCTATCGTATGGACAAGCCTACCAGGTCCCAGATGTTTGATTTATTTCATCTGGTGCAAAAATGGCTACAGCCAAATGTATGCACCTCGACTCAGATGGTGGACCGAGTGATCATGGAAACGGAGCAGGGAGTTGGATCCCACCAGGTAGGGGTTGTTCCCAGCCCTGATGTATGACGTAATAATCGGGCATGATTTTCCATTGTTCTGGCCTCTGTGGGAACGGGCCCTACCACAGAACTCGTCGCTTTGTCAGGGGCCCCAGAAGCTTGCAGTTAGCCCAGCGGGGACTGAGCCTGAGGGTGACCTGGGGTTTCCCTTTTCTGTGTTACTTGGAAATGATGAGGAGGAAACCCCAGATGAAGTAGTCCCCGATTTGGAGGTGTCCTGGGAAAACTTTGGGTCTGCCCAACTCCGGGACGAGACTTTGAGAGAGGCCCGAAGTAGTGTGGTCATAGTCAATGGGGTGCCTCAAGAACCCGGGGCGGAAAAGAGGAACCCCCATTTTGCCATGAACCAAGACCTGATATATCAAATGACTAAACTTTGGGGGGAGTGGGTTGAGCAACTTGTGGTGCCTAAACCGTACAGGAAAATGGTGATGGACCTTGCTCATTCCCATGTGTTAGGGGGTCACTTGGGGATGAAGAAGACCGAGGAAAGGATCCTTCGGAGGTTCTATTGGCCAGGGGTTAAAAACAGGTTGAAGACTATTGCCAGTCATGCCCCAAATGTCAGATCACCTCTCCGGTAACCCATTTCCGTAGCCCCCTGATACCCCTGCCTATCACTGAGGTACCCTTCGATAGAATTGCCATGGATTTGGTAGGGCCCTTGGTGAAGTCCACCAGAGGACACCAGTACATCCTGGTCGTGGTAGATTATGCGACCCGGTACCCAGAGGCGGTGCCTCTCAGAAATGCTTCCCCCAAGGGCATAGCCAAGGAGTTGTTTCAGATGTTTTCCAGAGTGGGAATACACAAGGAAATGAGGGTAATGAGGGACTTCTGTAAGGTGTTGAAAGTTACCCAGCTCTGCACCTCAATCTACCATCCCCAAACAGACGGGCTGGTGGAACGGTTTAACAAGACCCTGAAGGCTATGTTAAAGAAGGTAGTTGAGAAGGATGGGCGAGACTGGGATTATCTACTACCCTATCTGCTGTTTTATATCAGGGAAGTGCCCCAAGCATCCACAGGGTTCTCCCCATTTGAATTGTTATATGGCAGACACCCAAGGGGTTGTTGGATGTTGCCAAGGAGACCTGGGAGAGTGAGGTTACTCCGTATTAAAGCGTAATGGAGCATATCGCTCAGATGTAGGAGAGGATAGCCCAGGTGATGCCTATTGTGAAGGAGCATCTTCGTCAGGCTCAGGAGGCTCAGGTAAGGGTCTATAACAGGTCTATAACAGGTCGACTCGCCTCCGGCAGCTTAGCCCGGGAGACCAAGTCCTGGTGTTGGTCCCAACGGTTGAAAGCAAGTTTCTTGCAAAGTTACAAGGGCCCTATGAGGTCGTGGAAAAAGTGAGAGAAGTAAATTACAGGGAACATCAACTAGGCAGAAGGAAGTCCTATCAAGTGTATCATGTAAATTTATCAAAGCCCTGGAAAGATAGGGACCCTCCACAAGCTCCGTGCGCTGTGGTGCAACGGACTCCAGCTATTGAGGAGGTCAAAATTGCAGAGACCCTGTCGCCCTCCCAGAAGCAACAATGTAAGCAGTTATTTCTACAGAATAGAGATTTATTTACGGAATCTCCAGTTTGAACAACAGTCATCGAGCATGAGATAATCACTGAACCCCAGGTAAGGTTTAACTTAAAACCCAATAGGGTGCCCAAGGCTCGTAGGGAGATTATCGCAAAAGAGGTACAACGAATGTTGGCCCTAGGGGTGATCAAGGAATCTAAAAGTGGGTGGTCTAGTCCCATAGTCCTCGTCCCAAAGCCCAATGGGGAATGGCGGTTTTGTAATGATTGTCGCAAACTAAAGGAGGTGTCTAAGGTGGATGTCTACCCCATGCCCCAGGTAGATGAGTTGATAGAGAGTCTGGGCCCAGCTCGATATATTACGACTAGAGATGGGCGAATTTCTAAAAAATTCGATTCGCCAACTTCGCCGAATTTTCCGGCAAAATTAGTTTCGGTCCGAATTACTTTGGGATGAACCGCGTTCAAAAACAGCTATTTCCTGGCTGCACAGAGCTTGTAGGGTGCTGTAGAACGTTGTGCCATGCTTAAATATGCAGAGGGAGCTTGGTTTGGTCTTCATAGAATGTTGTGTTTTAGTATGACACGCATATGACTGCCGCTGCTCTTAGAATCGCTTCACTATAAAATTACCTGGGCACTTAAGAGGGCAAAAATGACCAAAAAACTGAAGCAGAAATGTAGCCTCATAAAGTCATGGCAGCGCCAGCTGGAAAAAAACAAGCTGAGGGCTCAGGTGGCAACATCAGTAGGCCACAGAGTAGCACAGAGACAGATTGTGGAGGTGACGGCAGCAGCCACAGCAGCATGAGGTCAGACAGGGGCACAATATGACATTCTGGAGGTGGAAAAATAGGAGTGGGGCCACGAGGGGCGCACAATGGACCACAAGTGTGTAAGGGTTAAGGCAGCAGCCACAGCAGCAGATGAGGTCAGACAGTGGCACAATAACATTGTGCAGGGAAGGTGGGTGGCACAAATGGAGTAAAAAAGGAAGTAGGCCACAGGGTGGCACAATGCAGAGGGGTGGAGGGAACGGGCTGAGGCGGGGGAAAAAAACAGAGGGGGAGGTCAAAAGGAGTGGCACAGATGAAAAGGGGTGGAGGTGACGGCGCAGAAAACCCCAAAAAAAACTTAAACACAAGCAGAAAGCGCATGAGGTCAGAGAGTGGCACAATGACACAGTGTGGATGTCACGACTCCAGCAACAGCAGCAGCAGCATGAGGTCAGAGTGGCGCAATGAGTGTGGAGGTGGGTGGCAATACCGGTCCCTGGTAAAGATGGTGGTAGGCAGATGGAGAACCTGTCAAGATCTGTGGCTTTCAGGGGTGGCGGCATCAGATAGGGGCTAAGGAGGTTAGTTTGAACCAGACTCATTTCTCAAAGTTTGGGTGAGGCGTCATGGTGATGAAATTCTGACCCCTAAGGCATTTGTGTGTGGAAATCCTGGCCAATCCACCCCTGATTCATCTTGACAAAGGTCATCGTTCACTTTTCCCCGTGGAAAAGTGGGTTTCCTTGGGGTAACGATGGCCCGCGCTGCACGGGAAACACCCGCTCTGATGCCACACTAATGGCCGGGCAAGGACAGCTTCTCCACTGAAAAAACTCGGCAATTTTTTGGCCACAATTCAGTTTGGTGCCCAGTAGTCCAGCGGATCTTCTAACTGGGGTGGCAGAGTGTGTCCAAGTAGGCCACCACCTGTTGGTTCAGGGACTGCTCCAGGTCCTGTTGCTGCTGCTGCTGGCGACTGCCCTCCTCACTAGGCGGGTGAAGGAAGCTGCTCATCAGTGATTCCAGACTTAGGTTGCTGCACCTTCCCACAGCAGCTGCGGCAGTAGTACGTGAGCACTGAGGAACCCCCCCGGTCAGACCTGTCAGAGGAGGGACGATGCCGCACATAGGCAGCGTCCAACTGACTACGGTGGATTTCCCTATAGTATTTGAGTTTGTCCTCCATCTCAGCAGCTGGGAAAAAGGCTCCCATTTTGGACCGGTAGTGAGGGTCCAATAGGGTGGAGAGACAGAAGTCATCCCTCTGCGGGAGGGGGGACTATTCGGCTGTCACTAGCAGGAAATCAGCATGCTGCGGGCCATCTGCACAAGGACTCGGGGGGACTCCTGCCCCCATTTCCACTGTATACTGCCACGGTGCTTGGGGTCATCTGCCTCGTCTTCCTCATCTCCATCTACCTCCCCCGCGGCATTGCTCCTCCTCCCCTGTCACCGGGGTTTAGAAAATCCACTCATTTCTCAGACAATGCTTCTGCTCCAATGCCCTCCTCCTCCAGTTCAGTCCCCCCCGGAAATCCTGGGGCCCGCGAGATGTGTCGCCACGTCCCAGTCCCTGTCCAGACAGATTTTTTCAGCATCTGTTCCAGGACATGAAGCAATTTGGAATGACGTTATTCATCCCGTAGTCCCGGCGACTGACAAATAACGTTGGCCCCGAATGGCCTCAGAAACGGCAGGTGTCACGCATGAGTGCCCAATGGCTGACATCAAAGTTACACAGGGGAGAACTCTGTCCGCCCGGATCATCAAAAATCGTTAATGGCCTTTCTCTGTTCATACAGTAAATCCAAATGTGCAGGCTGGAATTCCAAGGGTGGAAAAATCGCATATCAGCGTGTTGTTGGGGGAGGCCGTTCTGCCGCTGCAACTCGAGGAGGGTGTTCCTGGCTTTGTAAGAATGGATGAAGTGCATGCACAGTTTCCTGGCCATTTTCAGAATCTTCTGAAGATCGATGATAGACTTCAGGAACCTTTACACAACCAGATTGAACACGTGCGCCATGCAGGGCTCATGGACCATCCCTCCTCGGTGCAGAGCGGACACCATGTTCCTCCCATTGTCCGTCACCATGGTTCTGATTTGCAGTTGGCGCGGAGAAGGCCACACATCGATTTCTTGCTGCATTTACGTGGAAGCAGTTCCCCCCTGTGTGACTTCGTTCACTGAGGCAAGCCAGGTGTAGAACTGGTGACACAGCTGTGCCCCAACATGTGGTATGATGGAGCAGTACTTGTGGAGGCTGAGAGGGTGGTGGTGGTGGAGGAGGAGGAGGAGGAGGTGGACATTGGCACAGGAGCAGCAGTTTGACAACGTGGATGAGAAGGCGGTGTCTCCTGTCCAAGTTGTTGGTGTGCCTGGGCAGGAAGCACATTCACCCAGTGGGCCATAAAGAACAGGTACTCGCCCTGACCGTAGTTACAGCTCCACATGTCCGTGCTGCCATGCACCTTGGAACAAACCGAAAAGCTCAACCTTCTGTTCTACATATTTGTGAAGGGCTGGTACTGCCTTTTTGGAAAAGAAATTACGGCTTGCAACTTTCCACCTCGGCTCGGCACAGACCATTAATTCTCTGAACAGTGCAGAGTCACCATTTGGAAAGGGAGGGACTGCAGTACCACCAACTTGGACAGGAGCATGGTCAGCTTCTGAACCTTAGGATGGTTGGACGCATACTGTTGTCTCTTTGCAATCGCCTCGTTGAACGACTGCTGGCACCATGAGTAGCAAGGAGCAGGATCGTCTGGACCGGGAGATGATGGCAAAGAGAAACAGCTCCCTTCTGCAGAGGTGGTGGAGCCTTGACTGGCTGCAATGGCATGCGTGCCACTGGGCGCTGCTGCTGCGGCAGGATGGACCACCACATCTGAGCCACGTTTCTCCCATGCCACCGGATGGTGATGTGGTTGTGTTGACGCAGGGCCGTGGTGCCAACGTGAGCAACCTGGCCACGCTTCACTTTCTGCCCACAGACTCTACATTTACCCATATTCGGCTCCTCCTGTGTCTTAGTAAAGAAACATCCACACCCGAGTAGCTTTATTTTACCGCCAATGCTCCGCACTGAGTGACTACTACGCCGCTGCCCCGCTGAGCCCCTGTGCCGCTACTCTTTTGGACCTGCGAAGCGGGTTTTTCTACCCGTGGTGCTTGGCTCCCCACCCCGTTCTGCTGCTACCCCTGCTGATCAACGGCCACACTTTCCCACTTGCTGGCTGTGCTGCATGCCTGATGCGCAAGCTGAGCCCCCTTTCCTGATGTTAATGTAGCCCTTGCTTTACCCGGCTCCCAAGTGCGGTTGGCTACATCATCATCGATTTTTTGTTTTTAATCGTCAATGCTGTCCTCATCACCAGTCTTGGTATGCAGAGGCTGACCCCTCACAACATGACCTCCCTGCCACTCTCTACATCTATACTTTGCCGCCTACTGCAAAAACAAGGGAAAAAAACCCTTTAACCCCCTCCCCCCCGGGGGGGTTTTTTTTGGGGGGGGGGGGCCAGGGTTTTGGGGGGGGTTTTTCCCCAAAAAATTTTTTTTTTCCCCTTTGGGGGGGGGCCCCCCCCCAAAATTTTTTTAAAAACCTCCCCTTGATAAAGGGGGTTTTTGGGGCCCGGGGGGCCAAAAAATTAAACCCCCTTTCCCCCGGGGGGGGGGGGGCCCCCGGTTCCCCCCCCAAACCCCCCCCCCGGGGGGGGCCACCCCGGGGGGGCCCCCCTTTCCCCAAAAAAAGGGGGGGGGGGGGGGGGAAAAAAAGGGTTTTTTTTTGGCCCCCCCTTTTTTTTTCCCCCCCCGGGCCCCCAAACCCCCCCCCTTTTTTTTTTTTAAGGGGGGGGTTTTTTTTGGGGGGGGGCCCCCCCGGGGCCTTTTTTTAAGGGGGGGCCCCCCCCCTTTTTTGGGGGAAAAGGGGGGGGTTTTGGGGGGGGGCCCCCCCCTTTGGGGGGAAAATTTTTTTTTCCCCCCCCCCTTTTGGGGGGCCCTTTTCCCGGGGGGGGCCTTAAAATTTTTTTTTTTTCCCCCCCCCCAAAAATTTTGGGGGGCCTCCCCCTTCCCCCCCCCCCCTTTTTTTTCCCCCCCCTTTTTTAAAAAGGGGGGAAAAAAAAGGGGGGTTTTTTCCCCCCCCCCAAAAGGGCCCCCAAAAAAACCCCCAAGGTTTTAAAAGGGAACCCCGGGAAAGGGGAAAAAAGGGGGCCCCCCCCCCTTTTTTTAAAGGGTTTTTTGGTTTTTTTTGGGGGGTTTTTTTTTTTAAAAAAAAAATTTTTAAAAAAATTTTTTTGGGGTAAAAAAAATTTTTTTGGGCAGGGGGCCCCCAAAAGGCCCGGGGGGCCCCCCTTTCCAAATTTATTTTTAAACCCCCTTTTTTAAAAAACCCCCAAAAAACCCTTTTAAAACCTTTTTTTAAAATTACGGGTTTTTTTTTTAAAAAAAAAAAAAGGGAAAAAAAAACCCCAAAAGGGGGGAAAAAAATAAAAAAAAATGGGGGAAAAAAAGGTTTTTTTTTAAAAAAAAAAAAAAAAAAGTTTCATTTTAAAATTGGGTTTTTTTTAAAAAAAAATTTTTTTTTGGGGGGAAAAAAAAAAAAAAAAACAATTGGAAAAATTTTTTTTTTTTTTTTTTTTTTTTTTTTATAATCAAAAAATATTTTTTTTTTTTTTTTTTTTTTTTTTTTTTTTTTTTATTTAAAAAAATTTTTTTTTTTTTTTTTGTTATATTTTTTTTTTTTTTTTTTTTTTTTTTTTTTTTTTTTTTTTTTTTTTTTTTTTTTTTTTTTTTTTTTTTTTTTTTTTTTTTTTTTTAATTTTTTTTTTATTTTTTTTTTTTTTTTTTTTTTTTTTGGGGTTTTTTTTTTTTTTATTTTTTTTTTTTTTTTTTTTTTATTTTTTTTTGGGGGGGTGTTTTTTTTTTTTTCCCTTTTTTTTTTGAATTTTTTTTTTTTTTTTTTTTTTTTTTTATTATTAAAAAAAAAAAATTTTTCCCCCCAAAAAGGGGAAAAGAAGGGGGAAAACCCCCCCCCCTAAAAAACCCAGGGGGTTTAATTAAAAAGGGGGGGGTTTAAATTTTTTTTTTTCCCCCCGGTTTTTTTAAAATTTTTTTCTTTTTTTTTTTCCCCAAATTTTTTTCCCCCGGGGGGGGGGGTTTTTTAAAAAAAAAACCCTTTTCCCCCGAAACCCAAAATTCGGCTTGTTCAGAATCGAAGTTTTCCCGAAAATTTAAACGAATTCCACTTCGTTTTGAATCAATTCGCCCATCTCTAATTTTCGACCCCGGATCTTACCAAAGGATATTGGCAGGGTTCCGTTGTCAAGGGGGGGTAGGGAAAAAAACGGGGATTTCCCCACCCGAGGGGTCCTTCCAAAATGTCCCGGATGCCCCCTTTTGGGTTTACAGGGAGCCCGGCGACTTTTCAGAGGGGAAAGGACCGAGTTTTTTGCGGCCCCCCCAAGGATTTTGTTGGGGAAACCTATCTGGATGACATGTAATTTTTAGTAAGGCTGGGAAAGTTCATCTGGCTAAGGTTTCAGGCTGTCCCGGGGGGCCGGGGGGGAACGGGGGGTTTCATTCAATCCCCAAAAAGGGCAAGGGTATTGGAATGGAGGAAAGGTCAAAGCAAACAAAAAAAAGTAGAAAAGCCATCCAAGTGGCCCCCCAGGGAAAAAGAAAAAAGGTCAGGGCATTCCGGGAATGGTGGGTTTTTATGATGGTTCATTCCCCCAAAATTTTGCAGAAGATAGCGGGCCCCCTCAATGACCTTTACAAAAAAAAGCCATGTCTTTTTTAAGGGGGTCCCCAGAGGCTGGGGGGGGGCCTTTTTGAACTAAAGGGCCAAAACCCTCTGTGACAGCCCGTGCTAGTGGCCCTGGTTTTTTTCCAGGGAGTTTGTTTTTCAAACAGATGCGTGAAAAGCGGGGTTTGCGGCTGTTTATGTTTTGAAAATGGGGAAGAGCAAACCCAAAAAGCTAATTTTAGTAGGGAAAACGGTTCCCCCGCAAAAAGAAAAATTTAAATCTTTTTAATCGAGAAAGAGTTGCCTTGCATTAATTTGCCTGGGGTTTTTATGGGGAATTTTTTACTGGGGGGCAGATTTAAAGGGTTAGTTGTCAGATCAGGGCCCTTTTGAGGCCCAAGAGAGGGAAGGGGAAAAGGGGAAAAACGCTCGGTCACCGGGGGGGTTCTTGGCCCCCAGGTTTCGGGAAATTTGGGGGAAAATAGGAGGAAGGTAAGGGTAATGCGATTTCCCTATCAAGGCTTTCACTTCATTTTTGGGGTTTAAAGGGGCCCAGAAACCCCCACCTTGGGGGAGGGGAGGGGGATTTTAAAAAAAGGGAAAAGGGGAAAAAGTTGTGGCCCGAGATAAAAGACCCAAAGGGCCCTGGGGTTTTGGGGAGGTGAAAAACCCGTTTAAATTCCCGGGGGTCAGCGGCCCGGTTTTGGTTGGACACATTTTATACGTTTGTATACTTGCAAACAAGTAGTTTTGGGTCTTGGGGTTTTTTTTTGGAGGGAGTCCCAAAAGCGAGGTGGGAGGATGTTCCCAAAACTCCCCGGGCCCGGAAAAGGTTTTTTATTGTTTGATGTTTAACCTGGGGCAGGTGAAATAGGGGGAAGGGGGGGGTGTATTTTTTGTTTTTGAAGTGGAAGGTGTTGGTGTCCACGCTGCAGAGTGCCACGAATAAAATACACGCCAGTCTCAGGTGGAGACTAGGAAGCTTGGAGGCTGATATAGACACAGGACTGTAAGTGTCCCGCACGGACCGTGTACAACTGTCAATACTCCCCTCATGTCTGCTGCAATTACGCCCATGTTTTGTTCACTGTTGGTGCAAGGCTCAAAATAAACGTCTGACCGTTGAAACAGATTCAAAGACTGGTCCTGTATTATCCTACCACCGAGCTGATCCCTTACACCATCTATTATTCTGTCGTGTGGTACAGATCTATACTCCTTAAGAGAAATGTGGCTCTTAAAGGTGTTTGGTTAGGGTAAAAGTTAACTACTCATGGAGTGTGAGGCCCTGGGACAATTTCCCCCCACAATCTCTTACTCCTTTCCAGATAAACGACAACTAATGTGATAGCTCTGAGTCTCATCGAGAATTCAGGTGGAGTTGTAAATGTTGAACTTGATGGACACGTGTCTTCTTTCAACTGTACTAACTATGTAACTATGTAACTATATATGGCTGCAATCATCTATGTGCGTGTCTTTGGCTTCCATGGAGATGGGGATGTCTGTGTCTGGCCCACAGCTGATACAGGCCCAGAATCACTTCCACTTTAGCTGGGCTTCAATTGTTTTAACTAGAAACTTAGTGGATTTGAACCTTTTAGAACTGGGACTGGACGTGTATAACCTGTGAGTTCTCTCCAGCTCCCAAAAGACCATGCTCACCTCTGCATAGGCTGACATCATAGCTCACGTAGCAAGCTCTCTTCAAGTTTTATAACTAGAGATGGGCGAATTGATTCTAACGAAGTGGAATTCCTTTAGAATTTCAGGAAAACTTCAGTTCAGAACGAAGCGGAAACGAAGTGTGCTTTTGATTTATAAAATTGCGGCGAGTACATTCCGTTACAATGGGCAAAGCACTCTGGGAGGAAGAAGGGCATAGCCTGCATGACATGTGCAGAGATAAGCCAATCAGAGACCGGCGGGATTCTGTGACGTTACGCACTATATAAGTCCGGGCGCGACGCTGGCAGCTCATACCGCTCTCACTGAAACTGATGGGGAAGGTGCTGCCACGGCTGCTTATGATATCTCTTACTAAAGAACTCATTTTTGTACACCGATTTTGGGGGGTGTCACAGCTTGTCTCAGAGACGGGCTTCTCTTACTTTTAAATCTGATTTTGTGGGGTATTGGAACTGAAGTCCAGTGTGCGTTCCAATGCAGCTGCTTATCCCATGTTAATGCTATCTGCTCACAGCACATTGAATATCCAAGGGTTATCTAAGCCTGTTCCTGTTGTATTCATTTAAAGAAACGCGTTTTTACAATCCAAATACCACTTCATTTTTGGTTGCTCATTTCTTGTGCACAATTACATCCAGGGGTTAATTTAAAGCGTTGTTCTGCTGTTTGGTCACAAAAAGGGAAACGTTCTTTTTCACCGCCAAAAAAAAATTTTGCCTGTAGCATAATTCACAACCAAAGGTTAATTACAAGTTTTTTTGTTGTTGTGTCCCGGGAAATCACGCCATTTAACACGCAAAAAGCTGGTAATTTTGGTTGTCAATTCTTTTGGAAATTACATCAGGGGTTAATTACGTTGTTCTGTGTTGGGTCCTAAAAAAACGTTCTTTTTCACCGCCAAAAAATACATTTACTGTAGCATATTCATAACGAGGTTAATTACAAGTTTTTTTGTTGTTTGTACCGTAAAACACCATTTTACACGCACAAAGCTGATAATTTTGGTTGCGCAATTTTTTGCGAAATTTACATCCGGGGTTAATTAAGCGTTGTTCTGCTTTTGTGGTCACTAAAAGAAACGTTCTTTTTCACTGCCAAAAATACATTTTACCTGTAGCATAATTCATAACCGAAGGTTTAATTACAAGTTTTTTTTTGGTTGTGACCGTAAAATACACGCCATTTTTAACACGCTACAAAACGGGATTTTTGGTTGCTCATCTTTTGCGCAATTTACATCAGGGGTTTTAAGGTTGTTCTTTTGTGGTCACAAAAGAACTTTTCTTTTTCATGCCAAAAAATACATTTTACTGTAGCATAATCATAAACGAACTTTAAATTTAATTAAAAGTTTTTCAGTTGTTGTGTCCCGTAAATAACGCCATTTTAACATGCTAAAAAGCTGGTATTTGGTTGCTCCAATTCTTTGCGAAATTTAAAGGGGTAATAAGCTTTTTCTGCCGTTGTGGTCACTAAAAGAAACGTTATTTTTCACCGCCAAAAAAGACCTTTTACCTGTGGCATAATTCATAACCGAAGGTTAATTACAAGTTTTTTTGTTGTTGTGTACCGTAAAATACACACCATTTTAACAAGCTGCAAAGCTGGTAATTTTTGGTTGCTCAATTCTTTTGCCAATTTACATCCAGGGGTTAATTAAGCGTTGTCCTGCTGTTGTGGTCAATAAGAAACGTTCTTTTTCACCGCCCAAAATTTTTTTTTGCCTGTAGCATAATTCACAACCAAAGGTTAATACAAGTTTTTTCTGTTGTTGTGTACCGTAAAATACCCCCGCCATTTTAACATGCTACAAAGCGGGTAATTTTTGGTTGCTCAATTCTTTTGCGCAATTTACATCAAGGGGTTAATTAAGCTTTTGTTCTGCCGTTGTGGCACTAAAAAGAAACGTTTTTTTCACCGCCAAAAAAGAAATTTTGCCTGTGCATAATTCAACAACCAAAGGTTAATTACAAGTTTTTCTGTTGTTGTGAAACGAAAAAATACACGCCATTTTTAACGCGCTACAAAGCTGGTAATTTTTGGCAGCACATTTATTTTGCGCATGTTACATCCAATGGTTAACTAAGTATTTTTCTGCAGTTGTACTTAGTAAAAGAAACGTTCATTTTCACCGCCAAAGAAGAAATTTTGCCTGTAGTATAATTCAATCCGAAGGTTAATTAATCCTGTTTGTGCTTTTAATATTCATAAAATACCAGTTTTTTTAAAAACGGCACCTACAATTAAATTTTTCCTGGCAATTTTTTTAGCGCAATTTATATCAAATGTTTACACAATCTTTTTACTTGTTTCATTTGTAGTCATATACAGGGTGTGTATTTATCATATGCAGATATCTTCATCAAACAGTGTCTGTACATTTTAGAACAAACAGTATTCAGACAGAGAGGTGGCAGCTCTTCACTTGCAAGTGGCAGTGGCACAAACATTCCTGGAGCGGGCCCCAGGTCGCAGCAAAACGGGGGTCACTCGGTGAGGCCACAACTGCCACTGTCACTAGGGGCCATGGCTGACCAGCACCAAGGGTTCTTGTTTTGGTTGACTAGGTCATCCACTTCCTCCTAGATGACATCTGACAACCCCCACCAGGAGTCGGAGGAACGTCAGAAACAACCCTTATTTGGGCAGGGGCATAGGAGCGGATCAGCGGCCCTCACCGGGTTCCTCAAACCCCTCTGTCCCATCCGGTTCCCTTAGCCAGAGTTACTATGTGGTCTGGGCTCAGCACCACTATATAGCGAGATAAAACAATTTGAGGAGGGAAGTCAGCAGCTACTTTGCAGCGAAGAAATGGGCTAATATCCCTTGCTTCTTGCAGTAGGGGGCAAAGTATAGATGTAAGAGAGTGGCATGGGAGGTCATGTTGTGAGGGCCCAGCCTCTGCATACCAAGACTGGTGATGAGGACAGCAGTGACGATGAAACACAAATCGATGATGATGTAGCCACCGCACTTGGAGCCGGGTGAAGCAAGGTTTTCACCCAACGTCAGGAAAAAGGGTCAGCTTGCGCGTCAGGCGCGGCGCAGCTAGCATGTGGGTTGTGTGGCCGTGAGTCTGCAGGGGAGCAGCAGTGTGAGGTCGGGAGCCAAGCGGCCCCCAGGGTAGAAAACCCCTTCCAGGTCCAAGAAAAGAAACGGCACAGGGGCTTAGCGAGCCAGCGGCGGCAGTAGTCACTCAGTGCGGGGGTTGGCGGTAAAATCAGATACTCGGCGGTGTGGCAGTACTTTGCTAAGACACCTGAAGAGCCAATAGGGTATATGTAGAATCTGGGGCAGAAAGTGAACGTGGCAGGGAGCTAACGTTGGCACCACAGCCCTCGTCAACACATGCAGCGTCACCATCCGGTGGCCTGGGAGAAACGTGGCTCATATGTGGTGGCCCATCCTGCCACCGCAGCAACAGCAGCAGCAGCGCCCATGGCAGCATCCATTGCAACCATTCAAGGCTCCACCACCTCTGCAGAAGGGGGCTGTTTCTCTTTGCCATCATCTCCCCGGGCAAGATGCCCTGCTCTTCGTACTCATGACACCAGCAGTCGTTCAGCGAGGCGATTTCAAAGAGACAACAGTATGCGTCCAACCCCTCTTTAAAGGTGCAGAAGCTGACGTGCTCCTGTCCAAGTTGTTGGTACTGCCCGCCCCCCTCTTTCCAAATGGTGGACTCTGCACCATTCAGAGAACAAATGGCTTGTACCGAGCCGAGATGGAGAGTTCCAAGCCGTAATTTCTTTTTCAAAAAGGGAGTACCAGCACTTCATAATTATGTAGAACAGAAGGTTTGGGCCAGTCCTTGAGCTTTCAGTTTGTTCCAAGGTGCACGGCAGGCGGACGTATGGAGCTGTAACTACGGTCAGGGGCCCGTACATGTCCTTTACGGCCCACTGGTTGAATTGCTTCCTGCCCAGGCAACACAACAAAATTGGACAGGAGACGACGCTTTCTCCTCCCCTTGTCAAACCTGTGGCTGCTGCGGCAATGTTCGCCTCCTCCTCCTAAAACACCACCATCATCTCAGACTCCACAAGTACTGCTCCATCATACCACATGTGTAGGGCACAGCGGTGTAACACAGTTCTACACCTGGCTTGCCTCGGCGAACGAAGTTACACAGGGAAGGAACTGCTCCGCGTCATGCAGCAAGAAATCGATGTGTGGCCTTCTCCGCGCCAACTGCAAATCGGGACCATGGTGACGGACAATGGGAGGAACATGGTGTCCGCGCTGCACCGAGGAGGGATGCTCCATGCGCCCTGCATGTGTTCAATCTGTTTGTGAAAAGATTTCTGAAGTCTTCCATCGATCTTCAGAAGATTCTGAAAATGGCAAGGAAACTGCATGCACTTCATCCATTCTTACAAAGCCAGGAACACCCTCCTCGAATTGCAGCGGCAGAACGGCCCCCCCCCAAAACACTATGATATGCGATGTTTCCACCGTTGGAATTCCCGCCTGCACATTTTGGACCGATGTTATAACAGAGAAAGGCCATTAACGATTTTTTGATGATCCAGGCGGACATGAGTACTCCCCTGTGTAACCTTGATGTCAGCCAGTGGCAGCTCATGCGTGACACCTGACATTTGTTGAGTCCATTCGAGGAGGCGACGTTATATTTATCGCAAGGACTACGGGATGAATAACCCTCATTCCATTGCTTCATTCCTGGAACAGATGCTGAAAAATCTGTCTGGGCAGGGGACTGGAGACGTGGCGACTACATCTCGCGGCCACATAAGTACGGTTGGGACTGAACTGGAGGAGGAGAAGGAGGAGGAGGAGGAGGACATTGGAGCAGAAGCATTGTTTGGTAAAATTAGTGGATTTTCTACCCAGGTGACAAGAGAGGAGGAGCAAGGACAGCTGGAGGGGGGTAAATGGAGAGAGGAAGACGAGGCAGATGACCCGCAAGCAAACCCTGGCGTATACAGTTGAGATGGAGGCAGGGAGCCCCCCGAGTCACTTATGCAGATGCCCCCAGCATGCTGATTTGCCTGGCTAGTGGGCACCGAATAGTCCCCATCCGGGAGATGGATGACTTCTGGCCCCTCCACCCTATTGGACCCTTGCTACGGTCCAAAATGGGAGCCTTTTTCCCGTGCTGAGAGGGAGGACAAACTCAAATACTATAGGGAAATCCTCCGTAGTCAGTTGGGGCCGCTGCCTATGTGCGGCATCGTCCCTCATCTGACAGGTCTGACCGGGGGGGTTGTTCAGTGCTCACATACTACTGCCGCGGCTGCCGGGGGAAGGTGGGGGGGGGGGAAGCGCAGTACCAGCTCCATTAGCTGCAACCTAAGTCTGGGGTCACTGATGAGCAGCTTCCTTCACCCGCCTGTGAGGAGGGCAGTCACCAGCAAGCAGCAGCAGAGGACCTGGAGCAGACCCTGAACCCAAAAGGTGGTGGCCTACTTGGACAGCACTTTTGCCACCCCAGTTTAGAAGATCCGCTCGCCTACTGGGCAGCCCAACAGAAAGTGTGGCCGCAACTTGCCGAGGTTGCAGTGGAAGAATGTCCTGCCCGACCCTAGTGTGGCATCAGAGCGGGTGTTCAGTGCGGCGGGGGCCATCGTTACCCCAAGGAGAACCCGCTTGTCCACGGGAAATGTGGAACGACTGACCTTTGTCAAGATGAATCAGGCGTGGATCGGCCAGGATTTCCACACACCAATGCCTTAGGCGTCAGACTACATCAGCCATGACGCCTCACCCAAACTTTGAGAAATGAGTCTGGGTTCAAACTACCTGCCTCAGCCACTATTCTGATGCCGCCACCCACCTGATGCCACACATCTGCTGCCAGTTTCTCCATCTGCCACCAACCATCTTTACCAGGGACTGGTATTGCCACCCGCTCCACACTCTGTCATTGTGCCACTCTACGACCTCATGCTGCTGCTGTGGCTGCTGCCGTGCCCTCCACACTGTGTCATTGTGCCACTCTGTGGCCTACTCCTGTTTTTGCCACCTCCAGAATGTCATTGTGCCACTCTGTGACCTCATGCTGCTGTGGCTGCCGCCGTCACCTCCACACCCTGTCATTGTGCCACTCTCTGACCTCATGCTGCTGCTGCCGTCACCTCCACTCTCTGTCATTGTGCCACTCTGTGGCCTACTACTGTTTTGCCACCTCCAGAATGTCATTGTGCCACTGTCTGACCTCATGCTGCTGCTGTGGCTGCTGCTGTGCCCTCCACACTGTGTCATTGTGCCACTCTGTGGCCTACTCCTGTTTTGCCACCTCCAGAATGTCATTGTGCCACTGCCTGACCTCATGCTGCTGCTGTGGCTGCTGCCGTGCCCTCCACACTCTGTCATTGTGCCACTGTCTGACCTCATGCTGCTGCTGTGGCTGCTGCCGTGCCCTCCACACTGTGTCATTGTGCCACTCTCTGACCTCATGCTGCTGCTGCCGTGACCTCCACTCTCTGTCATTGTGCCACTCTGTGGCCTATTCCTGTTTTTGCCACCTCCAGAATGTCATTGTGCCACTGTCTGACCTCATGCTGCTGCTGTGGCTGCTGCCGTGCCCTCTACACTGTGTCACAGCAGCAGCATGAGGTCAGACTATGGCACAATGACATTCTGGAGGTGGCAAAAACAGGAATAGGCCTAAGAGTGGCACAATGACAGAGAGTGGAGGTCAGAGCAGCAGCAGCAGCATGAGGTCAGAGAGTGGCACAATGATACAGTGTGGAGGGCACGTCAGCAGCCACAGCAGCAGCATGACGTCAGACAGTGGCACAATGACAGAGTGTGGAGGGCACGGCAGCAGCCACAGCAGCAGCATGAGGTCAGGAAGTGGAAAAATGACATTCTGGAGGTGGCAAAACAGGAGTAGACCACAGAGTGGCACAATGACACAGTGTGGAGTGCAAAGCAGCAGCATGAGGTGAGACAGTGGCACAATGACATTCCGGAGGTGGCAAAAGAGGAGTAGGCCACAGAGTGGCACAATGACACAGTGTAGAAATTTGCCCATCTCTAGTTATAACAACTTATAAAATGACAAAGCAGAAAAAATGAAAAACAAGATAAAATGGTTCACATCGTATTACAGTCAATTAATCTGTCTGCATATATAGTGTATGTGCCCATGCGTCTGATGCGCCTGTCTGCCTGCCTGTACCTGTATGTGTGTCTGTGGTTATGCACCTGTCTATGGGGTGTATTTTTGTGTCCGTACATATTAACAATTAATAGTTGTAGTTATATTTCCTTCTAGCTCTATTAAGGGCGCCGCTTTAACACTTGACTGCTGGTTGTAATTACACAAAGGAATTAAATGTAATTTCGGTCACAGTGGACCAGCAGCAGACTTCATATAAAAATGTGCAAATGGGAGCAGCTGTTTAGACAAGGAAAATTCTAACTACTAAAAAGTTTGCAAATTTGACTGCTTTTAATTGCTTTGAAGCAATTTATTTAGCTATTACTCTAACTACCTATTGCTTGAATAGATTATTAATTTTTATAGTGGGACAACTTTAAATTCTGCTTCCATATGTTACAAACAGAAAACAGTTGTTACTTTTAGTACTAACCATTCTTTGATCAAAACAAGCATTGCACATTGAGGGTGACATGTAGAACATGCATTAATAGATAGCATTGTGGTATAGCCATTGCTTAAAGGGGTTTCCATTCTTTAAACAAAAGTGTCTGCTGGTTGGGGAGGGGTTAAAATAGAAAAAAGACTTTACTTACGTTCAAAACCTGCTCTGTTCTGGCATCACCACTACTGATGATGTCACATTTTTTAGTCACATGATACTAAAGCAAACCCGAGGTTCAGCAGTCATGAGCCATTCATATGTAGGAAGAGACCACTGAAAGTGCTGATTGGCTGATGCACATGAAGTAATCAAGGAGCAGCACTGAGGGTTGAGGCTCTGCTGGGACAGAACAGGCTTCGAAGTTAGTTTTTTTTTTCTATTGTAGCACTTCCCTGACCAGTAAACACTTTTTTAAAATGAATGGACAACCCCTTTAAAGAGAATCGAGTACCATTTTTTACTCATTAAAACAAGATACTGATATATATTCTTTTCTTCTTAGTCATTTTTACTTTTTGATTGTAGATTTTTTAATTCTGTTGTCTTTATATGATTATGGGGGCAGATGTGTATGGTTATAGGGGAAGATGCATGACAGCAGCTGTGTGGCCATAGGAGCCTGTGAACAGGAGAGGATCCAATGACCTCTAAAGGAGAGCTTTCTAGGCATGATCTGTGACCTGGGTAGAAATCACTGGGTAGGGAGGTGGAGAGGGTTAACTGTGACTATCTCATTTTGAGAATGGTGGATCCTGTGTTATCTATACACATTGAAGTGAACAGAAAGTGTCAGAGTATTATTAAGCCCAGTGAAAATTTTTTACAAATATTGACTGTAATATGGGAAATTCTTAAAAAATGTGTTAAACATAAAAAACTAAGTTACAAAATAGGTCATTGTCTGATGACACATTGCTTTTAAGACTAAAATATTATTTATTGAAACATCATATGACATGTATTGAAACTTCTCCGTAACGCTGTATTAGGGTAAGTTCACACACAGTGGCAGAACTACTGCTGTAGCATTCATGACAGCTACTACAGGGCCTGCCACCACATGGCAAATACCCTCAATCCCCAGATATATGTGGTCCACTTAACTGTTTGCACGTTCTCGGGACACTCCTGCAGTTAAACCCTTAGAGAAAAAGAGTGCAGCCGGCACCCTGCCACGCTGTTCAGTCTAGTAGGCCTAAGGTTTTAAGCCTACCAGGCCTATGTCCTGACATATGCAGTGCGATGATATCATATCATCTGCTGCCTAAGTGGACTTCACTTGAAGAAGCTGGCCTGGTGGTTGTCACGTCGGGAAAATGGGGAGAAATTTGAGTGAGCCTACCCACCAACCTGCCAGGGCCTGCCTACTTGCATTCCTTGGGCATACCAACTTATCTAACAGACGGTCCACCAACCTAAATGGGGCCTACCTACCAAGGGCCTTGCCCATTTACCTATCTACCTAGGACCTTGCCTACCTACCTACCTTAATCTCCTACCTATCTACTGGGGCTTTGCCTTTCTGCATAAGGCCTTTCCACCTGCCTTTCTACCTACCTGGGACGCTGCCTGCCTACATACCTAACTACCTGGGGCTTTGATAACCTACCTGAAGTCATTTCTATATATGTACTTGGGACCCTGCCTAGCTGGGGCCTTACCTATTGTTGGCCCTATCTAGCCACTTACTGGGTTATTACCTTGTAATGGGTGGCCCATTTACCTAGATAATGAGCGGAGGGGCTACCTATCTATTGGCATGGATATGGTCAACAAATTTGGGGGCCTACCTGCATTATTAAGGCTACCTATCTAAAAGGGGATCTACCTATCTAGAGTGCCATTAATTATTTTTGCTGCCCTAGGCACTTTATAAGGCTGCCAGCCAAATTCTGATTAATGTTTTTGTATTTTACAGATTTCCCCGCTGGACTACTTTGAATCAGTGTTGGATCAATTTATTTAATAATCAACTAGTGATGTTGTTGGGGAGTGTTTATTTAAATAAAGTGCTTTTGTGTTGTTTTGCTG
Source organism: Phyllomedusa bahiana (assembly GCA_025379985.1). Classification (NCBI taxonomy): domain Eukaryota; kingdom Metazoa; phylum Chordata; class Amphibia; order Anura; family Hylidae; genus Phyllomedusa; species Phyllomedusa bahiana. The sequence continues at coordinate 12,306 of JAODAL010032211.1, read as the reverse complement.
TACTTTTACATTTTATTCCAATTTTAGTAATGGAGGTGTCTGACAGACATTTCTCTCTTACTAGTGCTGGGGCTTGGTGTCAGTCAGCAGTGTTTTTTTTTTTTTTCACCCCAAGTCTGATAACATGCCCCTGTTAGACACCTTCATTACTAACAATGGTTAAAAAAATACACTGTCACAACACAAAAACACTTTATTGAAATAAACACTTCCCAATAACAGCCCTCATTAACCATTCCATTAAATAAATGGATTCAATGTTGGTCCAACATAGTCCAATAAATCTATCATTACCCAACAGGTAAATCTGGAGAGAAAAAAAAAAACAGAAAAACTGCAAAAAGCATGACCGTACAAAACTCCATCCCCTGCACCCCCTGAAGATCATGCATCAGGCCAGCGGCTGCTCTTCTGGGGTGTAAGGGAAGAAGTTTGGGCTGCAGAATATTATTCTGAAAGGTAAAGGCCAAAGCTATAGCACAACCTCAATGGGGTTCTCTTTTCCTCACCTCTAACCCATCTAGGAGACTATGGGTGACATGTATGAAGCTCGTCGGGTCGTGGCGCGCTTTTCCGCTAGTTTTCCGGCGAAATCTGCGTCTGATTTATGTCGGGGCCGGGGCGCGCTCATACATCCTATGTAAAGTCCGCCGGCACTTCGCCGTGTGGTTAGGCGCAGTGCGGGACTTAGGCGCAGTGCGGCGCTGCGCCTGAGATTCGCCGCCGGAGGTAGTGCGGTCATCCATGCGGGGAAAAGTCCGCCACGCCTCGCCAGTGTGTTAGGCGCAGTGCCGGGACTGAGGCGCAGTGCGGCGCTGCGCCGAAGATTCGCCGTCCGAGGAGGTGCACTCGTACATGCGGGGAAAAGTTCCCTGCGCCTCGCCAGTGTGTGGGGCACAGTGCGGGGACATGGGCGCAGTGCGGGACTTAGGCACCGTGCGGGACTGCGCCGAAAATCTGTTCCGATGCGAGACAGGCTGGAAAACAGCGAGAAATCATTTCACATGTCGGTGCGGAGTATGAATCAAAAATCGCCATTATAAAGGCGTTCAACATTCTCAGAAAAGAGCTCAAACCTCAAAAATAAAAAATACATAAAAAAAAATCACTTTCCAAATATCCTAATTCAAGAATTAGGATATTAGAAATTGCCGGGAAATACAGTAATTCAAATTCTGAAAGCTATTCTCATTGGTCGGCAGAAACCGGCCAATCAGAATAGGAGCGACAGTGACCCATTAAAACCTATGGAGAACTATTGACCAATCAAATTCAAAGGCGGGACAGTTCAAAATACAGTAAAAATGCAGAATAGAGCTGATTGATTGAGATAGTGGGGGCTTGGCTATCCCAGCCAATCAGAGCGCGAGCTACTTCTCCCATTGTAGTCTATGGAGAGATCGGCGCCATGCAATCTCGGCTCTCAGCGCCGTGCGGCATGGAGTATGAATAAAAAAAATCATTTTTATTAAGTGTAAAATATTCTCTGAAAAAGAGCTGAAACCTTCTATAAACATACATTAATAAAATCCCGAACAACGCATTTGTCGCCGAGACCGGCGCAACATAAGGAATTGGGTTATAGAGAATTGCCGGGAAATACAGTAATTCAAATTGTTTAAGCTCTTCTCATTGGTCGGCATAAACCAGCCAATCAGAATAGGAGCGACAGTGTCCCATTAAAACCTATGGAGAACTATTGACCAATCAGAATAGGAGCGACAAAGACCCATTATATCCTATGGAGAAGTTTTGACCAATCAAAATCAAAGGCGGGACAGTTCAAAATACAGTAAAAATGCAGAAAAGAGCTGATTGGCTGAGCTACCGGGTGCTTGGCTAGCTCGGAAAATCAGAATAGGAGCGACAGAGACCCATTAAAACCTATGGAGAACTATTGACCAATGAAATTCAAAGGCGGGACAGTTCAAAATACAGTAAAAATGCAGAATAGAGCTGATTGGTTGAGCTAGCGGGGGCTTGGCTATCCCAGCCAATCAGAGAGCGATCTACTTCTCCCATTGTAGTCTATGGAGAGATAGGCGCAATGCAATCTCGGCTCTCAGCGCCGTGCGGCATGGAGTATGAATAAAAAAATCATTTTTATTAAGTGTAAAATATTCTCTGAAAAGAGCTGAAACCTTCTATAAACATACATTAATAAAATCCCGAACAACGCATTTGTCGCCAGACCGGCGCACATAAGGAAATGGTTATAGAGAATTGCCGGGAAATACAGTAATTCAAATTGTTTAAGCTCTTCTCATTGGTCGGCATAAACCAGCCAATCAGAATAGGAGCGACAGTGTCCCATTAAAACCTATGGAGAACTATTGACCAATCAGAATAGGAGCGACAAAGACCCATTATATCCTATGGAGAAGTTTTGACCAATCAAAATCAAAGGTGGGACAGTTCAAAATACAGTAAAAATGCAGAAAAGATCTGATTGGCTGAGCTAGCGGTGGCTTGCCTATCCCAGCCAATCAGAGTGCTATCTACTTCTCCCTTTGTTGTCTTTGGAGAGATTGGCGCAATGCAATCTCGGCGCTCAGCGCCGTGCCGAATGGAGTATGAATAAAAAAATCATTTTTATTAAGTGTAAAACATTATCAGATAAAGCGCTGAAACCTTCTTTAAAAAATAAAGCACTTAAATCCCTAACAACGCGTTTGTCGCCGAGACCGGCGCTACATAGGGAATTGCAATAGAGAGAATTGCCGGGAAATACAGTAATTTAAATGTTTTTAAGCGCTTCTCATTGGTCGGCAGAAAGCCAGCCAATCAGAATAGGAGCGACAAGACCCATTAAAAACCTATGGAGATGTTATTGACCAATCAGAATAGGAGCGACAGTGTCCCATTCTAACCTATGGAGAAATATAGACCAATCAAAATCAAAGGCGGGACAGTTCAAAATACAGTAAAAAGACAGAAAAGAGCTGATTGGCTGAGCTAGCGGTGGCTTGGCTATCCCAGCCAATCAGAGCACGAGCTACTTCTCCCATTGTAGGCTATGGGGAGATCGGCGCACTGAAATCTCGGCGCTCAGCGCCGTACGGTATGAAGTATTAATAAAAAAATCATTTTTATTAAGTGTAAAACATTATCACATAAAGAGCTAAAACCTTCTGTAAAAATAAATCAGTTAAATCCCGAACAGCGCGTTTGTCGCCGAGACCGGCGCTACATAGGGAATTGCAATAGAGAGAATCGCCGGGAAATACAGTAATTCAAATTGTTTAAGCTTTTCTGATTGGTCGGCATAAAACAGCCAATCAGAATAGGAGCGACAGTGGCCCATTATATCCTATGGAGGAGAATTGACCAATCAGAATAGGAGTGACAGGGGCCCATTATAACCTATGGAGAAAAATTGACCAATCATATTGAAAGGCGGGGCAGTTCAAAATACAGTAAAAAGGCAGAACGAGCTGATTGGTTGAGCTAGCGGGGGCTCGTCCAGCTTAGCCAATCAGAGCGCGAGCTACTTTCTCATAGAGTTCCATGGGGAAAAGAAATTCCGAGCGAGCTCTGTGATTGGCTAAGTTAAAAGAGGCGCCATTATTTGGACCAATGGGAGAGCGAGCGACGCTCCTATGGGTTTTCTAATGCAATCTGAAATAAAACTGTACATGGCCGAAATCAAAGGATAAGACTACAGAAGTTGTCCCGATGTGTATATAAAATGAATAATAATATGGGGGTAAAGAAAAAAAAATATTACATCAATCAAATCATGTTTATTTCTTTATTTTCGTTGCACCCATACTATTGATCCTTGGATAACGAAAATAAAGAAATAAACATGATTTTATTGAATTAATATTTTTTTTTCATTACCCCCATATTATTATTCATTTTATATACACATCGGGACAACTTCTATAGTCTTATAATTTGATTTCGGCCATGTACAGTTTTATTTCAGATTGCATTAGAAAACCCATAGGAGCGTCGCTCGCTCTCCCATTGGTCCAAATAACGGCGCCTCTTTTAACTTAGCCAATCACAGAGCTTGCTCAGAATTTCTTTTCCCCATAGAACTCTATGAGAAAGTAGCTCGCGCTCTGATTGGCTAAGCTGGACGAGCCCCCGCTAGCTCAACCAATCAGCTCTTATCTGCCTTTTTACTGTATTTTGAACTGTCCCGCCTTGGATTATGATTGGTCAATTTTTCTCCATAGGTTATAATGGGTCCCTGTCGCTCCTATTCTGATTGGTCAATTCTCCTCCATAGGATATAATGGGCCACTGTCGCTCCTATTCTGATTGGCTGGTTTATGTCGACCAATCAAAAGAGCTTAAACAATTTGAATTACTGCATTTCCTGGCAATTCTCTCAATTTCAATTCCCTATGTAGCGCCGGTCTCGGCGACAAACGCGTTGTTCGGGGTTTTAACTGATTTATTTTTACAGAAGGTTTTAGCTCTTATGTGATAATGTTTTACACTTAATCAAAATGATTTTTTTTTTATTAATACTTCATGCCGCACGGCGCTGAGCGCCGAGATTTCAGTGCGCCGATCTCTCCATAGACTACAATGGAGAAGTAGCTCGCGCTCTGATTAGCTGGGATAGCCAAGCCACCGCTAGCTCAGCCAATCAGCTCTTTTCTGTATTTTTACTGTATTTTGAACTGTCCCGCCTTGGATTTTGATTGGTCAAAACTTCTCCATAGGGTATAATGGGTCTTTGTCGCTCCTATTCTGATTGGGTAATAGTTCTACATAGGTTTTAATGGGACACTGTCGCTCCTATTCTGATTGGCTGGTTTATGCCGACCAATTAGAAGATCTTCAAGAATTTGAATTTCTGTATTTCCCGGCACTTCTCTCTATTGCAATTCCAAATGTAGCGCCGGTCTCGGCGACAAACGCGTTGTTAGGGATTTAAGTGCTTTATTTTTAATGAAGGGTTCTGCTCTTTATCTGATAATGTTTTACACTTAATAAAAATGATTTTTTTATTCATACTCCATGCCGCACGTCGCTGAGCCCCGAGATTGCATTTCGCCCATCTCTCCATAGACTACAATGGGAGAAGTAGCTCGCACTCTGATTGGCTGGGATAGCCAAGCCGCCGCCACATTAACCAATCAGCTCTTTTCTGCCTTTTTACTGTATTTTGAACTGTCCCGCCTTGGATTTTGATTGGTTCAAAATTCTCCATAGGCTATTATGGGTCTTTGTCGCTCCTATTCTGATTGGCCGAGATAGCCAAGCCGTTCTATATTGTGCCGTTCTAGATTTTTGGAAAGTGATTTTTTTTTTTTATTATGTTTATTTTTGAGGTTCAGCTCTTTTCTGACACTTTTTTCCGCCTTTATAAAGGCGATTTTTTCAGATTCATACTCCTGCTGCACGGAGCGGAGCGCCAACATTTCTGTCGCGATCTTCTATCTGCTGCCTTGCATGTTCCGATCCTGCTTCACTTCACCGCCGCCGGAGCATTTAGGCCAAAATAAACCAGGTCTGACTGTCGGAGCTGCCGAGCGCTGCACTGCGCCTCGCTTTGCCGACTCGCAATCGTACATGCCTCGGAGTTTTCGAGCGCGCCGCGTCCTGCCCCGGAACGCCCACACCACGCCCAGTGCCCGCCCCTTCATGCGGAGCACAGCTGAAAGTGGCGAACGCTGCGCCTAACACTGCATCCCTGCCTCCGACAGGGGGATTCGGGCCGTGAGGCGCAGTATACGCCAAAAAACAGGCGTAAAGCCCGTTCATACATGTCGCCCTATGCCTCTAAGCTATGGCCTCGCTCTCTAAACTCTGGGAAGTTTGTACAGAGGTGGGGTACAGAGAGCGAGGTGCTGGAAAAATAAGGATTAAGACATTTGTGTGCAAATTTAGCAGGGATGAGAGTTACTTGTACTATCTAGAAAATGCAAGACTATTATTAATGGTACTTATAAATGTTCATGATCAGTGTAGAGGTTGGCATGGGGGAGAGGGCCATCCAAACATTTGCTATGGGCCCCAGGCTTCACTAGTTACACCCCATATTTCCTTTTTGAAAAATCCAATAATAACTTAGATTTCTTCATAAAGGTGGCATTTGCCTCTGATCTGAATGCAGGTGAGCCCTGTTTCATTGGGGTAAATCTGTGTCACTCATGCTGGAGCTGAATCCGAGAAGGTTTGGCTTTATAGAATGGACATTTCCATTTTTATTTCTGCACTACTGATTTAAAATCCATGTTGTGGAAAACCTGTGCCGTAGTTCACAATGTAAACTACAGTGTAGGCTGGACATCCAAATGAATGAGAGTTGGATTTAAAGGGGTTTTCTTGCTACAAAGATCATATCTGTAAAGATGAGGACAATAAAAATGAGCACTTTTGCAAATGGTTTGCATTACTTAATTCACTTAGTATAGCAGATATGAGCTAATTTCTGTGTCTAGAGCAGTTTTTGAAGCAAGTGGTCGGGCCACGCCTCCTTTGCTGTGATTGGCTGCCTGATATTTAATTTAGCCCTGTTGGGACATGCCCCCTGTGCTGTCATTGGCTGCCTGCACTCTGTGCTTATTCCCCTCTGAGCAGTGTAAATGAAAGTGAAACTAGCTGCCTTAGCTTTCTATGCTGACTGTGTCTGTATAATAAAGGCTCTCTGAGCTCCTCTCTGCTTATCTCCTAGCCCTATGGGAAGGATCTGGGTAATTATTGAGTCTCTAGCTGCTAGAGACACAGCCTTATACAGTCTGCTCCCCCCATAGGGGGTTATTTAGTTTAGAGAAAAGAAGGCTTCGGGGGGACATAATAAATATGTTTAAATACATCAAAGGTCAATATAGAGATCTCTCCCAAGATTTATTTATACACAGGGCTGTATCTAGAACAAGGGGGCATCCTTTACGTCTTGAGGAACGAAAGTTTCTATATAAACATAGAAAGGGATTCTTTACTGTAAGAGCAGTGAGACTATGGAATTCTCTGCCAGAGGGACTGGTCATGGTGAATTCAATAACCGAGTTCAAAAAGGGTTTGGATGCATTTCTGGAGCGTAATAATATAACAAGTTATAGTGACTAGGATTCAGGAGAGGGGTCATTGATCCAGGGATTTTTCTGATTGCCAGATTGGAGTCAGGAAGGAATTTTTCCCTAAAATGAGGACAATTGGCTTCTACCTCATTGGGGGTTTTTGCCTTCCTCTGGATCAACACCTTAGCACAACAGGCTGAACTAGATGGACGACTTGTCTTTTTTTAGCCTTACAAACTATGAAACTATATAACACAGTCTTATACACTCTGCTCCCCCTGTATGTATAATTGCGCTTGCAGAAAGAGGTGACAGCTCTGCAGACATGATAACCATTGCAGGAGGTCTGCAGAGCTGTGACATCTTCTCCCTTCCACTGCTCACACAGAATGATGGTGTCACCACTATCAGTTGGGGTAGACACACCTGCTGGGAGGAGAGACATGCCCCTAGTTTTGAAGTTGTAAGAGAGAGCAACAGCTCAAGTATGCAAAGCCAGTGGTGAGAAAACCCCTTTAATGAGAATTATAATGTGGAATCAAGCACGATTGTCACTACACTTATTGCCATACTTGACAAAGGATATAAAATATTTCCCTGCAAATAAAATCTGTCTTTATGTATTAAGTTTTTTTTTTTTTTTTTTTTTTAAGGGAATGTCTGGGTTTATGCTATGCTCTGCCAAGTCCTGGAACATACCAAGGTTGTGTGAATGCTTTAAAATTAGTTTCTCAGGTGCAATGTTGGAGTGTCATCTTCAGCTTTCTCACCATGCTTATTTATATTGTTATATAGCCACATAGTACAGCTGAAAAAGACTTTTTCCCATCAAGTCGAACCAAGGATGGGGAGAAGATGTGGATATAGAAAGGGGTATATGTAATCTTAAAACTTTGTTTCCCCCTTTGATGAAGAATATGAAACTCATAAGGCATGAAACAATCTGCAATAACAGGAAACATTTTGCTCCTTTTCTCAAATGGCAATTAGACTGGATCTACATTCTAACAAGAATTCTATATATCTACCTATGTGTTAATATTATTTTGACACTACTTGTCAAAGATTTTCTTGAAGCCCTGAACTGTTCCTGCTGTGAAGATATATTGATTGTGTGTGGAGGGGAGTGAAGCAGAGATTGGTGATTTTCTTTCATATCTTTGCTTTACTCACTCCAGCCATAAACAGAAAATTTCTTTCTTGGATGTTATGCTGTCTGGTGACTGTGTTGTTTTGGGAATATGATCGTTTCCTCCCTATTCTGCTAAAAATGCAGGTAATGCCATTTTGTATCTGGCAGCAATCATCTGAAATCCACCACTCAGTCCATACCTGTGGATGAATTAACATTATAGAACAGAAAAATAGAGAATCCCTGCTCGAGGCTGCCCATCGATTCAGTGATACTGACAACCCTAGTCACACTGTGATGTTTTTCACACATTATATTGAACAGTATCAAGTGATTATTGTTAAAAATAATCTTTCCATCCTTTATCAAGATTTTACATTAGCCAATATTTAAAAAAATGGTTGCCATTCTGTTCGTAGAAAGGCTGAAACCTTCGGCTCTATTTTGTCATCAAGTTTTTTAGGGACAGCCAGGAGTCTACCCATAATTGGCTGGTGGGAAATTTAGATGTGGCCGAGGTCATTGTACTTTGTGCAAATATATGAAAAATGCCAACATAATTAAACAGTTACATTCATCTGATGAATATTCGATTTAGAGCTATAATAATTGCATCACTGATTTTGTTGTATATATAATAGAATGCACATGCTTGATCAATTATGTGGGATATACAATGCACCGTCTAAAGAAAATAGTTTCTGAACATACCTCTTATGCTGTTAACCATAAATTCCTCGGGTTCCTCCAAGAATTTCTCTACTGTTCACCAGGGGTGTCTGTCCTCGTTCAGATGCTATGGCATTGAGAGTGTGGGACCTCTGGTGAGGGGTGGAGATAGAAGGAAACTACTTCTACATAAAGTTGCCTTTTGGATTTGGAAGCTTGGTACTGTCACGGATCGCGCCGCGGCCCGTGCCTTGGACCGCGGTCGTGTCCGTGCCCTTGTGTCTGGGTCCGCTGTGGCTCCCTGTGCGGGGCTTACAGCAGCAGTGTCAGTTTGCTCTATACCTGCTTCTGCTCAGCGTCACTCGCCTGGTCCTGCTTCCACGCGTGTCCGTCCACTGTGGCTTCCCCAGTGTGTGTGTGCACCCCATAGGGTGCGCGCGTGCCAGCCTGCGGACATTTATGCACACAGTGCTCCTGCTTCCTGCCCGTGACCCTTGACCCTTTCCTTCATAAGGAACTTCCTCCCTGGACTCTGGGTCAGTTCGTTGGTGTGCTTCCATAGAGCTAGACCTCTGCTGCTTTGTTAACCTCCTGGTTTCCAGAGTGTCTGCAAGCTTCTGTCTGAACGTGTGCTTAACCCTGCGCTGTCTAGCGCACCTTATACCTGCTGTACTCCTGTCGTTGCATCTGTCCGCTTTTCCTGCTGTGTATCTGTTATTACCCTGGGACTGTGCTTCCATTAAACAGCTACTGCATCCGTTTCATCTGTCACCTGTGTCCTGCACTTCGGCTACCCGCCGCGAGTACTGCCATCTCTGCCCGCAGTGGGCCCTGTGGATCCCCTGGACCAGGATGTTTCTGGCTTTGTGGCCAGTAAACGTGACAGTACGAACTGACCATACTAAATGGATCCCGCCGGAGTGACTCTACCTGACCTGGTAGCTGTAATCAACCGTCATGGCACGCACCAGGAGCAACTCTTCCAGAAGCTACAGACAGTTACCGCACGTCTGGATGAAGTTGCATCTGCACAGGTACCTACGCCAGCTCTGCTACCTGCAGTATCTCCGGCTGCCATGTTCAGTCCCAGTCTGCACCTGCCTCTGCCTGCCCGTTACGATGGAGATCCCCGCACATGCCGCGGATTTATCAACCAGTGTACATACACTTTGAGGTCCTGGCACACCACTTCCTGTCCGATAGAGCCAAAGTGGCGTTTATCATAAGCCTGCTCTCAGGTAAAGCTCTGGCCTGGGCCTCACCCCTCTGGGAGAGAGGGGATCCGCTGACAGGGGAAATCCAAGAGTTTCTGGTCACCTTCCGGAAAATTTTTGAACAACCTGGGCGCAATATCTCCGCGGCATCTGCTCTGCTACGTTCCTGCCAAGGCGAATCTTCTGTGGGCCAATATGCCATCCGGTTTCGTACCCTGACTTCTGAACTTGCCTGGAACAACGAGGCCCTTGTTGCAGCCTTCTGGGGGGGGCCTCGCTGGACGCATCAAGGATGAACTGGCTGGTCGTGAATACCAAGTAACCTGGACGACCTCATTGCTCTAGCTACGAAAATCGACATACGTTTTTCTGAAAGAGAGCTAGAGCTTCGCCAGCACCCAGCGCCCTTCCGTCCTCGCAAGCTTTCGGCTCGCCGTGTACCTGCACCCCCAAGTCTACGTCACCAGGCACCTGCGTTCCCACAAGATGTTCCTATGGAGGTGAATGATGCACATCTAAGCTTGGAGGAATGCACTCGCCGGCGCAGTCTGAACCTGTGTCTATACTGTGGCAGTTCCAAGCACTACCTAAAGAACTGCCCAGTCCGTCCTGCTGCGCCCCGGAAACCTCCATGCCATGGTGTTGTGGGTGAAGTGTCCCTGAATAAAGATGCCTCTGCTCCTCGTCTGACCACCCCGGTCACGCTCTGTTATGGTTCCAGTACTAAAATCCAAGTTTCTGCTTTGTTGGACTCTGGTTCGTCTGAGAACTTTATCCACCCGTCGTTGCTTGACAGGTATTGCCTGCCTGTCTCCTGTCTGGATAAACCGTTGCATTTCTCCTCCATCAATTGGGAGATCCTGAAAGAGCCAGTGCGCTACCGTACCAAACCTCTGTCTCTGCGAATTGGAAGTTCCCACCAAGAGGACATCTCATTCTACGTTTTGCCTAATGCTTCTGCTTCAGTCCTGCTTGGCCTACCGTGGTTCCAGCGTCACAATCCTTCCTTGGATTGGGAAATGGGTGAAGTTCTCCAGTGGTGCGAGCCATGTCATACTCGCTGCCTGAAGCCTGCCCATCCTGGGCAGTCCCGCCCACCTGTTACCCTGCCCATTGCTGCTGTGCTGCCTGAAGAGGACCCTCAAGCACAAGAAGAGCTCATGGTCTGTAAAGACACCTCTGTTTCCCACCCACCTCTCCCCCTGTCTACTGATTCTGCTTCTACCCCCCAGGTTCATGAAGTAATCCGTGACTCTCTGGACACCTCCTCTGAAGACAGTTCCTGGGATACCGAGGAGGAGGTGGTTACCCCTAGCCGTTATGGGGGTACCTGGTTAGCCCGGAGGGGAGGGCTTAAGGGAGGGGTACTGTCACGGATCGTGCCTTGGACCGCGGTCGTGTCCGTGCCCCTGTGTCTGGGTCCTCCCTGGCTCCCTGTGCAGGGCTTTCAGCAGTTGTGTCAGTTTGCTCTACACCTGCTTCTGCTCAGCGTTACTCGCCTGGTCCTGCTTCCATGCGTGTCCGTCCACTGTGGCTTCACCAGCGTGTGTGTGCACCCCATAGGGTGCGCGCGCGCCAGCCTGCGGACATTTATGCACACAGTGCTCCTGCTTCCTGCCCGTGACCCCTGACCCTTTCCTTCATAAGGAACTTCCTCCCTGGGCTTTGGGTCAGTTCGTTGGTGTGCTTCCATAGAGCTAGACCTCTGCTGCTGAAGCTGCTGCTTTGTTAACCTCCTGGTTTCCAGAGTGTCTGCAAGCTTCTGTCTGAACGTGTGCTTACCCTGCGCTGTCCAGCGCACCTTATACCTGCTGAACTCCTGTCGCTGCACCAGTCAGCTATTCCTGCTGTGTATCTGTTATCACCCTGGGACTGTGCTTCCATTAAACAGCTACTACATCCCTTTCATCCGTCACCTGTGTCCTGCACTTCGGCTACCCGCCGCGAGTACTGCCATCTCTGCCCGCGGTGGGCCCTGAGGATCCCCTGTACCAGGGCGTTTCTGGCTTTGTGGCCAGTAAACGTGACAGGTACAAGGTTTCCAAAGGGTATGATTTATAAAAATTACTTTTTATAATTATATTGATATTGCATTATGCTTATTATTGGTTTTCGTGGATACATTTGTGCAGATGCTCTTCTGTACGGACATTGTAATGATTACACTGCCGGTTTGATGTTGTAGTGAGGTAGACATTCACTCACAATCTTCTCTCAACCGTATGATTCACTCACCACCTTTTATTGGTCAGATGTTGAAACCCTTTGTTTGGGTAGCATGTTTTAAAAAAGGGTGTTTTTGAAA
>JAODAL010032210.1:0-47302 GCA_025379985.1 Phyllomedusa bahiana | reverse complement strand
TTCCCCCGGCCCCCCTAAATGGCCCTCCTGTGCTGCTGCTGGGGGCCCTTTCACCTTGCTGGCTTAGGGGAGGCGGCCCGGCCTTGTGCGCGCTCGTTCTTGCCCCGAGGGCCGGTGAGGGGGCAAAGTCCGCGACTCGGGCGGTTTCGCCCGGGGGTTTTGCCCCGGTATGGGGGAGCTACCCCCCCGGTTTTTTCGGCCAGGTCAGCGCTGCTTTGGCGCTAATGGCGGTATAAGCCGGCGGGCGCGGGGAGCCGATCCTCCCCGTCTTCATGCGCCGGCGCCGGAACCGGAAGTTGAATAAAGTTACAGATCTCTCCATTCTTTATAGGTGAGAAAACTTACAAAATCGCCAGGGTAGCAGATACTTATTTTCCCCATTGTACCTGCTGACCAGCGAGGACTCGGGTGTACACATGACATATGGGGCTGGATATACTACATACCTGCCGGTTGAAGATATTAGGAACTACTGAAGTAGCAGTATCCTCTATTAAAAATCATCATGGTTTTACTCAACTGGAGGCGAAGGGGCATGTGCCTTGTGGGGGCCCGGCCCCCCCCCTCTCGGGTCAGGGCTTGATCTTTGGGCGGGCGCTGGGTAGCGCTGTCATTTAGGCAGTGTATGGCGGTATTGGAGGGATGTTAGGCTTATCTGGGTGATCTATGTTTGCCTTGTATCCCAGAACATGTGGCCCCCATACATGGAGCATCTCCATCGTGTCTCATTAGCCCAACAGAAGACAAGAGCGCGCTTTTGGCCTGTCGGGAAAATTTTTTAAATTTTGTTCTCCAAAAAATTGTGCCCTATAGGCGATTATCCATTCATGTTACTGTGGGGATACTGCAGCCCAAAGTTGGAGGCTGCTGCCTGAACATCCATTACTAGGGCACTGTGTGGCGCCATTATCTGTTTTGGAAGTTGCAGATTGTGCTGTTTTTTTTACATTGTGTCTGGATCAGTTTTTTGTTTTGCCTTTAATCTGGGTTTCTGTAGCTAGTTTTATTTCCAAAAAGTACCAGGGGCTCCCATTTGATGTATCACCAGGGGCCCCTGCAGATGTTATAATGCTCTGATTGGAGCAAAATAGCTGATGGGAGAATAGTTGTGGAGAGAAGTCCAGGGAATTCTGATTTCTGCCTCTGACAGCAATGACTCGTATATTGTTATTTTAGGGAAATATTATTTAAAGGGAACCTGTCCCTTTGGGATCCTCCCTATTGATTTTTGCGGGCCCCCATGTTATAGACCCGGGAGGAGATGAGGTCATGCTATCTGATCTGGGGGCCCTTTGTTATAGAGCGGGAGGAGGGCGGGAATGCTTTTTGATCTGGGGCCCCCATGTTATAGGCAGGAGGAGCTGGGGGGAATGCTTTTCTGATTTTGGGGCCCCCCATGTTATAGGCAGGAGGAGCTGGGACAGGGTTTAATTCTGATCTTCAGGCTCCATGTTATAGGCAGGGGGAGTGAGGAATGCTATTGATCTGGGGCCCCCCTTTGTTTATAAAAGCAGGAGGAGCTGGGACCGCTTCTGATCTGGGGCCCCCAAATGTTATAGAGCAGGAGGAGCTGAGGACATGCATTCTGATCTGCAGACCCCTTTGTTATGGGACCCCAACGAGGAGCTAAAGACATGCTATCTGATCTGCAGGCCCATGTTATAAAGCAGGAGGAGGGGGAATGCTATTTTGGGATCTTGGGGGCCCCCGTGTTATAGAAGCAGGGGGAAAGGTTTGAGGACAGGCTATCTGAATTGTGGCCCCATTTTTATAGAGGGGACGAGGAGTTTGGGGGGACTTTGCTATCTGTTTCTGCTGGTCCTTTTAATAGAGCAGGAGGAGTTGAGGACTGCTATCTGATCTGGGGGCTCCATGTTTATAAAAGAGGAGGAGCTGGGGAAACATGTTACCCTGATCTGAAAGGCCCCATGTTATAGAGCAGGGGAGTGGGACTGCTATTGATCTGGGGGCCCCCATGTTATAGAGCAGGAGGAGTTTGAGGAACGCTATTGATCTGCAGGCCCCCCATGTTATTGACCCAGGGGGAGCTGAGGACTGTTTACCTGATCTGGGGCCCCCAGGTTTTTTAAAAGCAGGAGGAGCTATGGCCCACCCATTGTTTCTGCTGGCTCCATGTTTTAGGCAGGAGGAGTGGGGGAACATGCTTTTATTGCAAAGCCCATTTTTATAGAGCGGAGGAGTGAGGACATGCTATCTGATCTGGGGCCACTGTTTTAGAGCGGGGAGGAGTTTGAGGAAACATGTTTGTTTCTGGGGGCCCCCCCATGTTATAGAGCAGTATGAGCTGGGGACAGGCTATTGTCTGTTTGGGGCCCCATGTTTATGGGAGAAGGATGGGGGGGAGGAAGGCTATCTGTCTGTGGCCCCATGTTATGGAGAGGGGAGTGGGGGGCTTGCTATCCATCTGTGGCCCCAATGTTTTTAGACCCCAGGAGGAGTGAGGACATGCTATCTGATCGGGCGGCCCCCTTTGTTATAGACAGGAGGAGCTGGGGGGGAACATGCTATTGTTCTGGGGCCCCCATTTTTATAGAGCGGGGAGGAGCTGAGGGAAAATGCTATTTCGATCGTGGCCCCATGTTATAGAGCAGGAGGAGCTGAGGACATCATTTGATCTCCCCCAATGTTATAGAGCTGGGGGGAGTTTGAGGAAACACTACCCGGGAAATTTCTTTTGGCCCCCATTTATAGAGCAGGGAGGAGTGAGGACATGCTATTGATTTGTGGCCCCATGTTATAGGGGCAGGAGGGGGCGGGAGGACATGCTATTGATCTGCAGGCCCCTTGTTATAGAGAAAGGAGGAGCTGAGGACATGCTATTGATCTGGGGGCCCCCATATTATAGGAGGAGGAGCTGGGAAACGTTTATTGATTGTTGGGCCCCCTGTTTTTTAGAGCAGGGGGGAAAGCTGGGGGACATGCTATTTATCTGCAGCCCCATGTTATGGGAAGCAAAAGGGAAAGCTGAGGACATGTTTATCTGATCTGCGGGGCCCCATGTTATAGAGCGAGGAGCTGAGGACATGCTATCTGATCTGTAGCCCCGGGTTATAGAGCAGGGGGAGCTGAGGACATTTTTCTGATTGGGGCCCCCCTTGTTATAGAGCGGGAGGAGCTGAGGACACGCTATTGATTGTGGCCCCATTTTTTTAGAGCAGGAGGGAGCGGGCCCCCTGCTATCTGATCTGCACCCCCATTTTAAATAAAAGCAGAAGGAGCTGAGGAAAATGCTTTTTTGATCTGCAGGTCCCATGTTTTTAGAGCAGAGGAGTGGGGGGCCCTTGTATTGATCTGTAGTCATGTTATAGAGCAGGAGGAGCTGAGGCATGCTATCTGATCTGTGGCCCCATTTTTATAGAGAAGGAGGGGGTTTGAAAACACGCTATCTGGATCGGGGGGGCCCAAATTTATAGGCAGGGGGAAAGTGAGGACATGCTATTTTGATCTGTGCCCCATGTTATAGAGCGGAGGAGCTGAGGACTTTGCTATCTGATCTGGGCCCCATGTTATAGGCAGGAGGAGCTGAGGACATGCATTGATTGTGCTCCAGTTAAAAGAGCAGGGGGGAGTAAAGGACATGCTATTTGATCTGCGGGCCCCAGTTATAGAGCAGGAGGAGCGGAGGACCCCACTATCCGATCTGTGGCCCCATGTTTATAGACCCAGGAGGGCTGGGGACTTGCTATCTGATTTTTTGGCCCCCATTTTTATAGGCAGGAGGAATGAGGACATGCTATCTGATCTGCAGGCCCCTGTTATAGAGCAGGAGGAGCTGAGGACTTTGCTATCGGGAACTGTGGGCCCCCTTTTTTATAGAGAGGAGGAGCTGAGGGCATCCCTATTTTGATCTGTGGGCCCCATTTTAAATAGAGCGGAGGAGCGGAGGACACGCTATCTGATCTTTTGGTCCCATGTTAAAAGAGCAGGAGGAGCTGGGGGAAACATGCTTTGACCCTGCAGCCCCATGTTTTTAGAGCAGAAGGAGTTTTAGGAATGTTATCTGATCTGCAGGTCCCATGTTTTTGGCAGGAGGAGGGGAGGACTTGCTATTGATCTGCGGCCCCCAAAATGTTATAGAGAGAAGGAGCTGGGAAACTGCTATCTGTTCTGTGGCCCCATGTTATTTGGAGGAGGATGAGGACATGCTATCTGATCTGGGGCCCCCATGTTTAGGAAAGGAGGAGTGGGTACATGCTATTAAATCTGCGTCCCCTGTTTTTAGGCAGGAGGAGCTGAGGACATGCTTTTTGATCTTTGGGCCCCATGTTAAGGGGGAAGGAGGAGCTGGGTACATGCTATCTGACCTGCTTCCCCATTTTTAAAAAGGGCAGGAGGGTGGGTCATGCTTTTGGATTTTTGGGGCCCCCTTTTTGTAAGAGCAGGAGGGTGAGGACATGCTATCTGATCTGGGGCCCCCATTTTTTATAGTGCAGGAGGATTTGGAGGACTGCTTCTGATCTGAGCCCCATGTTTTAGAGGGGGAGGAGTTTGGGGGAAACATGCTATTGATCGGGGCCCCATGTTATAGAGCAGGAGGAGCTGAGGACAAGCTATCTGATCTTTTGGCCCCATGTTATAGAGCAGGGGAGCTGAGGCATGCTATCTGATTGGGGGCCCCATGTTTTTAGAGCAGGAGGACCCGGGAAGGACATGTATTGATCTGGGGGCCCCAATTTTTAAAGAGCAGGGGGGGCTGGGGGACATCCCTATCTGATCTGCGGGGGGGGGGGGGCCCCGGGTTATAGGGCAGGTGGTGCTGAGGACATGCAGTGATCTGTAGGCCCCTTGTTTAGTAGGGAGGAGCTGAGGACATGCTATTGATCTGTGGCCCCATGTTATAGAGCAGGGGGGGATGAGGACTTTGCTATCTGATCGGTGGGCCCATGTTATAGAGCAGGAGGAGCTGAGGAAATGCTTTCGGGATCTGCGGGCCCCATTTTAAAAGGGGCAGGGGGAGCTGAGGAATGCTATCTGATCTGGGGGCCCCCATGTTATAGAGCAGGAGGAGCTAGGAAATGCTATCTGATTTTTGGGCCCAAATTTTTATAGAGCAGGAGGGGGGCTGGGACAGGGCTATTGATTGTGGGCCCATTTTCCCTAGAGCAGGAGGAGTAAAGGACATGCTATTGATCTGTGGCCCCATGTTATAGAGAGGGGGGAGCTGGGGAAACATCCCAAATCTGATCTGCTGGGCCCCAAATGTTTTTTAGGCAGGAGGAGTGGGACTTGATCTGCGGGCCCCCCTTTGTTTAGAGCGGGGGGAGCGGAGGACATGCCATCTGACCCTGTGGCCCCATGTTAAAAGGCAGGGGAGCGGGGACAATTGATCTGCGGGCCCCAAATGTTATAGGCGGGGGGGGGAGCTGAGGACTTTCCCTATCTGATCTGCAGGCCCATTTTATGGGAAGGGAGGAGTGAGGACATGGCTACCCTGATCTGTGGGCCATGTTATAGAGCGGGAGGAGCTGAGGACCTGCTATCTGCTCTGTGGCCCCATTTTATAGGCAGGAGGAGTTTGGGGGGACACGCTATCTGATCTGCGGCCCCAATGTTATAGAGCAGGAGGAGTTTGAGGACACGCTATCTGTTCTGGGGACCCCATTTTTATAGAGCAGGAGGAGCTGAGGACATGAAAACTGTTCTGCGGGCCCCATGTTATAAGAGGAGGAGTGAGGCCCCCCCCCCCTGCTACCCTGATCTGCAGGCCCCCATGTTATAGGGGAGGAGGAGCTGGGAAGGGCTTTTTGATCTGCAGGCCCCAAGTTTACAGAGGAGGAGCTGAGGACATGCTTGTCTGCAGGCCCCTTTGTTTTAGCGCACCCCGGAGGAGCTGAGGACATCCCTATTGATCTTTGGGCCCCATGTTTTTAGAGCAGGAGGAGCTAAAGTACATGTTTTCTGATCTGCGTCCCCATGTTTTTGAGAAAGGGGGGAGGGGAGGACATGCTTTTTCCTAAAATTCTGCTTTCCCCATGGTATAGAGCAGGAGGAGCTGGGGACATGCAAATCTGATCTGGGGCCCCCAGGGTTATAGAGCAGGAGGAGGGGGAGGAATGTTTATCTAATCTTTGGGCCCCATGTTATAGAGCAGGGGGAGTGAGTAATGCTATCTGTCTGGGGCCCCCCCAGTTATGGGCAGGGGGGCCCTGAGGAAAAGCTATCTGATCTGCTTTCCCCATGTTATAAAAGCAGGAGGAGCTGAGGACATGCTATCTGATCTGGGGGCCCCAGTTTTTAGACCCAGGAGGAGTGGGGACATGCTATCTGATCTGAAAGGCCCCCATGTTTTTATAAAAAAAAGGGGGCAGGGGGAAAGCTAGGCCCATGCTTCTGATCTGCGTCCCCATGTTATTGAGCAGGGGGAGCTAAGGACATGCTATCTGATCTCCCGGTCCCATGTTATAGGCAGGAGGAGCTGAGGACAGGCTATCTGATCTGGGGCCCCCTTGTTATAAGCAGGGGGAAAGCTGAGGACTTGCTATCTGATCTGGGGCCCCCTTTTTTATAGAGCAGGGAGGACCCGGGAGGAAGGCTATTTTGATCTGTGGACCCATGATTTATAGAGCAGGGGGAGTAAAGGGACATGCTATCTGATCTGTGGCCCCATTTTTTATAGAGCAGGAGGGGGCGGGGGACATGCTATTGATCTGGGGGCCCCAAATGTTTTTGAGCAGGAGGAGGGGGGAGGACCGCTTCTGATCTTTTGGCCCAATTTTAAAGAGCTGGAGGGCTGGGGACACGCTATCTGATCTGTGGCCCCTTTTTTTATAGGGCAGGAGGAGCTGAGGAAATGCTATTGTCTGGGCCCCAAAGTTATAGGAGGGGAGTTTGGGGGAGGACATGCTATCTAAATCTGGGGCCCCAAAAAGGGTTATGAGCGGGGAGGACCCGGGGGACTAATATTGACCCTTTTTGGCCCCCATGTTAGTAGAGCAGGGGAGCTGGGGGACATGCTATCTGATCGGGCGGCCCCCTGTTCTAGAGCGGGGAGGAGCTGAGGACATGCTATCTGATTTTGGGGCCCAAGGGTTATAGAGCAGGGGGAAACCCTTGGAGGACATGCTATTGCTCTTTTGGCCCATGTTTTAGACCCGGGAGGACCCTGGGACATGCTATCTGTTTCTGGGGCCCCCATGTTATAGAGCAGGGGAGCTGGGCTTTCTATCTGATCTGGCCCCCTTTTTTAAGAGCAGGAGGGGGCTGGGGAAACTGCTATTAAATTTTGTGGCCCCATGTTATAGAGCAGGAGGAGTGAGGACATGTACCCTGATCTGCGGGCCCCCATGTTTTTGAGCAGGGGAGCGGGAGGACATGCTATTGATCTGGGGGGCCCCCATGTTTTTGAGCAGGAGGAGGTGAGGACTTGCTTTTCTGATTTTGTGGCCACATGTTATAGAGCGGGGGGAAAAGGGGAGGAAATGCTATCGGGATCTGAAAGGCCCCCAGTTATAGAGCAGGGGGGAAGCTGAGGACATGCTATCTGATCTGCCCCCCCATGTTTTAGGGGCGGGGAGGGGGGGCTGAGGACAGGCTATCTGATTTTGGGGGGGCCCCCAATGTTATAGAGCAGGAGGAGCTGGGGGACATGCTATCTTGTTTCTTTTGGGGGCCCCATGTTATAGAGAAAGGGGGAAAATTGAGGACATGCTATCTGATTGGGGGCCCCCATGTTATAGACCCGGGGAGCGGGAGGACATGCTTTTTGATCTGTGGCCCCCAGGGTTTTTAGACCCGGAGGAGCTGAGGACATAATATTTGATCTGGGGCCCCATTTTTCAAAGAGCAGGAGGAGCTGAGGACTTTGTTTATCTGTTCTGGGGGCCCCATGTTATAGAGCAGGAGGGGGTGGGGACTTTGCTATTGATCTGTGGCCCATTTTAAATAGAGCAGGAGGAGGACCCATTCCCCCCTATTGAGTTTTTTTTATTGATTCCCCCTTTTGGGGCCTCGTTCAAAAGGCTTTTTTTCAAAAAAGTATTTAAAAAGGGATTTCCAAATTGAAAAACTTTCTAAAATCAGTTAAAAAACCCAGTTGAAAAATAAGTGTCACTAAGTGTGGAATTTATTTGTAACTGTTTTCCCCGACGGTTTCCCCAAAATCTCCAATCATTGTAGGTGGTAAATGGGGGTTTTCCGGGAAAATTAATTACATGTGAATTGTTTTTTCCGTCGGATTTGCCGTCTCAATCCGCGGGGGGCAATCCGGGGAAAGGAGTTTTGCTCGTTGGGGAAAAAAAGCGCCGTATTTTCTATTGAAATCAATAGAAAAAAAAGGCTGTGACTTTTTCGGGGCGGATTTGCCCACGGATTTTTTTCCGTCGGCAAATCCGGGCCGGAAATAAAAACCGTGGGGAACGGGGTTAAAAGGCTCTTCACTGCGGAGCCAGCAGGCGGCTCCCTGTGCCTCACATCTGTGGATGGAGGTAGTTGATCATTTCTATGGGTGTGTATGGAGGCACTTTGTCCTGGAAGCAGTGCTCCTGGGGCTGGCACCGTACAGCAGCGCCCGCTGTGCCCCCGCCATGCAGGGCAGGGTGTATCGGGGTGTGGCGCTCATTACTTCTGCTTTATTACAATACATAAATTGCCCTGAGGACAAGGAAGGATGAGAGCGCAGCAGACATGATCTAGGCGTTCCTCCTGAGAAGGCCTGGAATATGCAATGTAATAGGAGCTTATACGGGGGGTGGGGGACAAAGGGCGATGTCAGTCAAGGGGTCTGTTCAAAAAAACGTATTTTTTTTTTTTTCGTGAAATAAGGCTTTATAAAACCCGGGTTTTTTTAGGGGTCTTTTCCCTTTTTCCGCGTTTTATTTGTTGAGGCTTTTGGGTCTTAATTTTGCTGTTTATTTTCATTTTTTGGTGTGTTTTTCTCCGGGAAGAAAAATTGTTTTTTCCCGCGACCCGTTTTTTGGTGGGTTTTCGCGCGTTTGGGGATGTTTCCCCAGGCTTAATTGCGGGGGAAACAAATACTCCCCCCAATTACACCCGGGGCCCTTTGGGAGTTGCCGGGTGATCGACGCGTACTCCCACGACGCAGGGGGGCCGGCCCCATAGACAAGCATTATTGTACGCCTGGGGAGAGGAGGCGTAATCCATAGTTCTCTTTGAGGGGCTGTTTGATTGCCGTAAAGATTGGGGCGCATTTCGTCGTATTTGAGCAAGGCGCTCGCAATACGTGGCGAAATGGTCCCAAAATAAACCGTGTGAAAATAGCCCTTAAAAGTATGTTTGCCACAGCAAGTTGGGTTCCCTGGTGAAAAATACGCTTTTTTGATCGGGGTTTGGATCTTTTTCTGTCGGGAAACCCTAAACCGGACCCAGGGCACGTATCTAAAATGGGGCAGGGGGCGATTTAATTTTCCCCTTAATGTGAAACACGCATTTCTGTTCAGACGAGCGATAAACCCCTGCGTCTCACCCGCATCGTTCGGAAACCGTTTTCCCGGGGAAATTTTTCCCGTCAATTCTTGGTCCAAAGACGCAGCAGGAGACTATAATAAACTATGGGGGGGCGACCCTGCTGCAGCCAACCCCACACAGCTGCATGTTGGGTTTTGTGTGGGGTCTGTTTAGGGTCCGATCGCCGCTGCGTTTTTGGATGCGATTTTTTGGAACCAGCACGGATACAAAAACGCGTGGGAACAGCCCCTAGTGTTACTTTTTGTATGTGTTTTGACTCTTGTGAAAAAAGTGAATTTAGACCATTGACATGTGCCCAAAAAGCCGCTGTGTGGAGCCTTGGGGATTGCGGTTAAATTAAAATGGTTGGGGCCTTTTTTTAAAAGGGGGGAAACGGCGTCCACGTCTAAGGGTTCATTCACACCACGGAATTTAACGAGGATTTCAGCACAGATTCCGCGTTGGATCTTTGTCAAAATCCTGGTGCAAACCAACGGCCATTCATTGTAGCGGCCAGTGAACCGCAGCGCAGATATTATTATTATTATTTTTTTTCAAATTCAAACATCTTTATTTGAATAGCAAAAACATGAAAGTACAAAGTCACTTATTGCAACAAGTCATCAGATTGCAGTGATACATCAAAATAAGGAATGGGTACAGAGTACATTTTTTTTTTTTCCCTCCACCCGGGGGTCGTTCCGGAGCGCCCTCCGCAGGTGTTCCATAGCCAAAACGTATAGGATGGGGGGAAGAGGACATCCCTGTCTGGTGCCATTTCTGATGGTCAAGGGAGTGGACAAGGTTCCATTAATCCTGATTTGAGCCTGAGGCGAGGTATATAAGGCCATTACCCTTTCCCGCATAATCGGGCCAAATCCCAGAGACTCTATCACTCCGCTCAAGAAGGGCCAAGCTACTCTATCAAATGCCTTCTCCGCGTCCAGGGACAGGAGGAGGCACGGGGTTTTCTGAAGGCGAACCTGGTGGATCAGGGAGAATGTCTTAAGAGTGTTATCCCTCGCCTCCCTGGTCGGCACAAATCCCACTTGATCCGGGTGAATAATGGTAGAGAGGAGAGGGTTGAGTCTGAGCGCCAGCAACTTAGCGAAAATCTTCGCATCCGTGTTGATAAGCGATATGGGCCGATAATTCTGGCACTGAGAGGGATCCTTTCCCTCCTTTGGAATCACCACAATATGGGCCCTCAGGAAGGCCGGATCAAAAGGGGATCCCATGGAGACCATATTAAAAGCCCGGAGGAGAGGCTGGGACAATTCCGGCAGAAGAGCTTTGTAGAAAAGAGCTGTAAACCCATCCGGACCTGGACTTTTGCCAGATGGGAGGGATTTAATGGCTGCAGCCAACTCCTCCTGGGAAAAGGGTTCTTCCAGGGAGGCGAGGGAATCCTCGGGGAGTGGGGGAAGGGACGTTTTAGCTAAATACTCACGGAGTGATTCCCCTCGTGCACTCACCTCAGGGAGATTATAGAGCTGAGCATAGTAGTCCTGGAAGACCCTCAAGATCTCGTTTGTTAAGTGGGACACTCGACCTCCCGGTGTCTTTATGGAAGGGACAAATAGGGCGGCTCTCTTATCCCTAAGTGCCCGGGCCAAGAACTTGCCCGGCTTGTTACACCAGGAATAGAATGAGCTAGAACAGAGCTGTCTGTATCTTTTATGCCTATGTTCCATAAGCTGAAGAATGTCATGACGTGTCTGGATCATGGCTCTCAGGTCCGTCTCCAGACCCGAAGTCTTATGAGACGCCTCTAATGCGGCTAAGCGAGTCAAGAGGGCCTGCAACTTCGCAGCAGCTTCTCTCTTGAGGCGCGCCCCATGCTTAATTAGGACACCTCTGAGAGTGCACTTCAACGCCTCCCATTGGACCTGCGGGGAAGAGGGGTCATCAGCGTGAACTGATATAAATGTGTCCGTACAGTTCTGAAGGTCCTGGAGACATAGGGAATCCGACAGAAGTGACTCTTTCTTTTCCAAGAAAAACCCCGGTCTGGTGTAATGAGGGAGGCTAATATCCAGTGCACTGGGGCAGGGTCCGAGTGGAGGACGTTTTGCCACCGAGGGGGGCCCACCCCCCAGCGAAGGGGGGAAAATGCTGCTTGGGGGATATAGCCCTATCCCGGGGAAAGATTTGTAAGGAAGGAATAAAAGGGTAAAGGGGTCCAGCTCCTGGGGGTCCCAGCAACCCCCAAAAAGTCATCGCGGCATGTCATGATTTTTTAATTATTATTTTTTTTTTAAAGCGCCATTGTTTCCCGGGGCGTGTACTTTAAGGGGGTTACTACAAAACCATAAGTAAACGAGTACAGTGATAAGGGATAATGAAAAATTTGGGGCACGAAAGGGGAGAGAGGCCCCTCACCCGCGGGGGTTAAAAATCTACAAGGGGGGGGAAACCCCGGGTGGGGGGCAGACGGGTCTGGGAGGAAAGTATTTGAACGTTTAGTAAAGGGTTTATAGGCAAGCCTGAAAAAAGGGGTTTTTTGGGTTGTTTTTGAAGCGGGTTGAAAGTGGGGGAAGTCTGAGGTTTTGGGGGGTTGGCAGTGAGTTGATTTGTGGGTGAAGCGGGGGGAAAAGTTTTGGGAGACGGTTTGGGGAGGATGTTTAAGGGGGGGGAGAGGAAAAGGTCCTGTGGGGAGCGGAGGTTGCGTGGGGGGGAAAGTATTTTGGAAAGTAGGGGCAGAGATGTAGGGAGGGAGAGGTTATGGAGAGCCTTTTAGGTGGGGGGTTGTAGTTGAAAGGGAATTCGCGGGGCAAGGGGAAAGCCATAAAAGGGATCGGAGAGGGGAAACCAAAAAGCGAGGAGAGGGGTTGGATAAGAGGGGCAGCAGGGGTTAAAGGGAGGGTTTTGGGAGGGGACCCGGGGGTGCTAGCGGGAGGCCTAAAGAAGGATTTCCCGTAGTCTAGGCGGGGGGAATGCCCAAAGGGCGGGGAAAAAGGGCTTTTTTTTAGTGTCATAGCCGGGGAATGAGCGGATGTGAGAGATTTGTTTTCAGGTGGAGGGGGCCGGGGGGTGAGGGTTTGGATGTGTGGTGTGAAGTTAAAGCAGAGTCTGGGTTTACCCAAGACGGGGATTTTGGGGGGCCCGGTGAAAGTGTAGAGCGTTGACTGTAATAGAGAGATGGGGGGTGGGGGTAGATTTGGGAAAGGGGTGGAAAGATATGATTTTCTGTTTTCCCCACTTTTTTTTTTTTAGGAACGGGAGGAAAGAAGGGGGAAAAATGGAGGACAGACAGTCGGGGAACCCGGGAGAGAAGAGGGGTGCATCTGGGCCGGAGATGTGGGTTTTGGGGTATATCATACGGGTGGTAATAAAAGGGCCATGTGAGGTATGAGCGGGCCCGAGGCCAAGGGTGTTTTTTTAAAAGAAGAGTAGGGGCCCCAGGATGCCCCTTTGGGGGGAAACCGACAGAGAGTGGGGGGGGAGGGGTGGACAAAAATTGAGAGACGCTGAAAAGTCCGATCAGTGAGGTACGAGGGGGACCCAGAAAAAAACCCAAGTCCGGGGATCCCGAGGGAGGGAGGATTTTAGCAGGGGGGAAAAAGGGTTTCGACAGTGTAAAAGGCAGAGGACGGTCTAAGAGGAGAAGCAAGAGTATGGGAAGGCAGAGGACAGGTCAAAGGGAGGAGCACAGAAAGTGGAGAAGGAAAGGGGAAAGGTCTAAGAGGGGGGGGGGGGGGGGGGGAGCACAGAGTAGGGGGAAAAGGGGAGAGGACGGGTCAAGGGAGGAGCACAAAAGTAGTGGAAAGGGCAGAGGACAGGTCAAAGAGGAGGAGCAAGAGTAGGGGGAAAAGGCAGAGGAAAAGGTTAAGAGGAGGAGAAAGATTAGTGGCAGAGGGCCCTTTGGATTCCAAAATAAATTAGGTTTTTGGGTTAGGGCGGTTTCGGTGGGTTTGGGGGGGACGGAAGGGCCCGTTTAAAAGCGAGTAAGGAGAGATTTGGGAGAGAGAGGGGAAAAACCGGAAAAGATGGGCGGGCTAAAGGGTTTGGGAAAACCAAAAGGGGACAGTGGATGGGGGATATTTTGGACAGAGAAGGGGGGGCCCCAAGGGTTTTTTTTTTTAAGGATTGGAGTGATAGTAGCATTTTTAACCCCTTCACGACCTTAGACGAATGAATATGTCCGAGGATCGCGAAAATTCCCAAAAGCGGGATTTCGCGCGATCGGTGACTGAAAAATTTTTTGGGGCCATCGGTGGACTGACAGTTCCCATGGGAAACCAGGGGCACAGCGCCAAGCTTTTGCTTTGGGTTTCCCTTTTAAAATGAGAGATCAAAAACCTAGATCTCTCTTTCAAACCCCCAATGGGGAAAAGAAAAAAAAGTGAAAAAAAGGGTAAAACACAAACACAAAAAATAAAAAACACGTACCCGGGCCTTTTCCCTTTAACAATGCCAATCCCCCAAAAAGATCAAAAATAAAAAAGTACCCTTTTTTGGGTATCGCCGCGTGCCCCAATTTGTGCGACCTCCCCCTATAAATCTGTCATGTTAATTTACCCAAACGGGGGGAACGCCGAAAAAAACAAAAAAAAAAAAAGCAATCGCAAAATTAAATTTTTGTTCACCCCGCACCCCTTTAAAAGGGAAATAAAAGGGGATCAAAAACCCCTAAAAAACCGCCAACTTTTTGACCAATTAAAACTCAGTCCCCCGCAAAAAAAAAGCCCCTTACACAGCTCTGTAAGGAAAAAATTAAAAAATTTTATGGCTCCCAAAGATAGCGATGCATAAATATTTCTTTTAAAACACTAAAAAAAACCCTTTTTTTTTTTTTTAAAAGTGCTTCAAAAAAAAAAAAACTTATAAAAATTTGGGGATCGCCGTAATGGGTATCGACCCACAGAGAAAAACAAAACTTATCATGGATACTGCACGGTGGGGCCCTTTTTAAAAAAAAAAAAAAAAAACACATTACTAGGATTGCAGTATTTTTTTCACTCGGGCCCCCCCAAAAAAAAGGTTTTTTAAAAACGTTTCAAAAAGTCTTTCCCCCCAAAAATGATACCTATAAAAAATGTCAATTTCATCCGAAAAAAAAACAACCTTTTACACAGCCCCAAACCACAGAAAAAAAAAAAAAATTTAAATGGCTTTTTTTTGACTATGGCGATGCAAAAAGGGGGGGAAAAAATTTAAAAAGGTTTTTATTGTAAAAAGCAGTAAAAAAAAAAAAAAAAAATAAAAATTTGGGGTATTGCTGAATTTTATTGACCTGGGAAAAGCTAGCTTTCCCATTTCTAACGAAAAGAGTGACCCAAAAAAAAAAAAAACCTCCCAGGATTGCTGTATTTTTTTCCCAAAACGCCAAACCAAAAACCCTTAATAAAAGTGAAAAAAAATGTTGTATCACCCCATAATAAAAAAGCAAAAAAAAAAATTTATGGCTGTCAATTTAGGACAACTTAAAAAACGAAATTTTTTATAGACCTATTTCTATTGTGAAAAAGGGAAAAAAAACAAAAAAAACTATAAAAATTTTTATCATTTAATTGTCCGACCCCCAAAAGTAAAGTTATCACATAAATTCCCATTGCAGGGAAAAAAGCGAAAAATTAAACCCAAAAACAATGTAGAACTGGGGCCCCCCCCACCCCCCCCCCAATTTTTCAGGGCCCCAAGGGCCTAAAAAAAAAAAATGGAACACCGGGCCCCCAAAATCCCGTTTCCCCAAAGGGATAGATCCCTGAGGGGGTTAAATCTAAAAGGGGGGCGACTTCGGAAGGTTTCCCCTTTTTAAAATTCTTTGGGGGGTTTTTGGGGCCAAATGCACAGGGCCCCCCACCAAAATCTGCTTTCCCAAAGGGGGAAAATAACGCTCCCCCCCTTTACGCCCTCCCATGCCCCAAACAGCATTTTTACACCCACATGTAGGGTATTCCGAACGGGAAAAAATTTGCCTAACAAATTTTTGGGGTTTTTTTTTCCGGGGATTCCTTGAAAAATTATGAAAATTTTAAAAAGAAAAATTTGAGATTTTTGGGGAAAAAAAATTTTTTTTTATTTTCACACCAAAAGCAAAAAAAAAATTTGGGGGGAATCACCTGGGGGGGTTCGATATCCCACTACACCCCCTGTTTTAAAATACTAAGGGGGGGGAGTTTCCCCAAAATTTTTTCCCATTTAGGGGGGGTTTTTTAAGTTTTAGCACCTTAGGGTGTCCTCAAACTGAAATGGCGCCCAAATTTAAAAATTTCATTGAAAAAAGAGACCCCCCGAGACCGGGGGGTGCACCCCTTAAATTTTGGGGTTTTGGGTTGGGGCCAAATAAAAGCAAAAGGGGCCCCATAGGGATTCTCTAAAAAAAAGGGAGACCTGGGGGGGGAATTTATATTTTAAATTTTCATTTTCCCAGTCAATTTACTGTATTCCATGAATTAAAAGGAAAATTTGAAAAACTGCCAAAATAGTAAATTTTGAAATTTCCCCCCCACTTCGCTTTAATTTTTGTGAAATTTCCTAAAGGGGTTTAAAAAAACTTTCCCAAACATGTTTTTAAATACTTTAAGGGGTCAAAATTTCTTAAAGGTGTCAAATTTATGGGGGAAATTAAAAATGCAGGCCCCCCAAAACCACGTCAGAACTGGGCTGGGCCCTAAAAAAATGGTTTTAAATTTCAAAATTTTTTTGAAAAATTTAGAAATTCTTCCCAAATTTTCCCCCCCCGCACCCCCTAAGCATAAAAAAAAGGGCATTTTAAAAAAAAGATGCCAACCCATAGTGGAATAGGTAGAAACTAGTTTTTAAACATTTTTGGTGAATAATTATCTGTCTTGCACGCAGAAATTTTTTGGGAAATTTCAAAATCGCAGATTTTCAAAATTTTAAAAAATTTTTATATTTTTACAAAAAAACAAAATTTTATGGGGTTTAAAAATTTTTTTACTAAAATTAAAGCCCCAAAGTGTCACGAGAAAAAAATTTTCAGAAAAACTTTTTAGGTAAAAGTGTCAAAAAATTATTCCCACCTAAAGGGCACATGTCAGATTTCAAAAATAGGGGTGTGTCAGGAAGGTCAAAAAAAGGCCCGGGGTCCTTAAGGGGTTAAAGGAGGAAGGGGAAAGGGCCAAAGGGTTTTTGATAAAGGGTTTAAGGGGGATGGGTGAGGGGTGGGATGAAGAAGCATGAGGTTGGGTAGGGGGGATGGGGGAGGGGTAAAAACTACAGGTAGTGAGGTTGGATTTGGGCAGTTTGAGAGGAAAAGGGTTTTTTTTTTTTGAGCGTGGGGGAAACAAATTAAGGGGAAGAAACAGCTTTTCAAGGGTTAAAAGGGGAGGGTTTGGGGGGGACTGCGGGTGAAAACTTTCCCCTGATAAAATATTCCATAGCAGGGATTTTAAATCCGTGGCATGGGGAACAAAAAAAAAAAAAACTGGGTACTTTTTTTTTTTTTTTTTTTAGGGATCCTTCAGGTTGTTTCTAAAGGGGTGCGGGGTTTACTTTTTTTGCGTAAAGTAAAACCCGCAACCAAACCAGAGGGGAAAAAAAACTTGTAGTGAAAAACCTTTAGACGAAATCCAAGGTATCATCTCCCGATTTTTTGCCGAGGAAACCAAATTTGGGTTTTCTTTCCCAATTAAACTACCCCAAATACCCCCCGGGAGCAAGCGCGGCTCCCGGGGGGAAATGGGTTTTTCCCTTTTTATTTTTTCTTCAGCCCTTAGGATTTAAAAACCCGTGGTTTTGGGGAAAAACAAAACATCTCTACTGATGTTTAATTTTCCCGTATAATCACAATGCGGGGCTTTTCCCTTCTGTACAGGTGTTAATATTCTGAATAAACACAATGTGGACTGCCCTATTTTCCCACTTTTTGGGGTAATATTTAGTATAATCACAATGCGGACTGTCCCTATAAACTATGATGTTTTAATATCCTTTAAACACAAGCGGGTGTCCAAACTTTTTACTGGGGTGTA
Organism: Phyllomedusa bahiana; assembly: GCA_025379985.1. Taxonomy (NCBI): domain Eukaryota; kingdom Metazoa; phylum Chordata; class Amphibia; order Anura; family Hylidae; genus Phyllomedusa; species Phyllomedusa bahiana. The sequence goes on along the minus strand of JAODAL010032210.1, from coordinate 29,939 downwards.
ATATCCAGTTTTAAAACACAAAAGCGGGTGTCCATAACTGTACTGGGTGTAAAATCCCGGATTAAAAACCAATGCGGACCGGGCCATATTTTGTAGATGTTAATATCCCCCAAATTCCCAAAGCGGACTGTCCATATAGCTACTGATGTGTAATATCCAGTATAATCACAATGCGGGAATGTCCCCGATGTGTAATAATTTCCCGTAAAATCACAAAAGGGGGGGTCCCCATTAGCTACTATTGTAAAATCCAGTATATAAAAATGCGGACTGTCCATTCTCTCTGGTGTGTTTTTAATTTTGAATAATCACAATGCGGACTGTCCATATCTCTACTGATGTATAATCACAATGTGGACTGTCCATATCTCTACTGATGTGTAATATTCAGTATAATCACAATGTGGACTGTCCATATAGCTACTGATGTGTAATATCCAGTATAATTCACAAGCGGATGTGAAAATCTCTACTGATGTGGGGAATATCCCGGATTAAACAAAAATGCGGACTGTCCATATCTCTACTGATGTATAATCAAAAATTTCGGACTGTCATATAGCTTTCATTTGTAATTTCGAATAATCCAATTTGGGGCTGTTTCCCTATCTCAAATTTATGTGTAATATCCGTTTAATCACAATGTGGACCGTCCCAAAACTTTCGGGGGGTAAAATCCAGTATAATCACAATGCGGACTGTCCATATCTCTACTGATGTAAAAAAATTCGTATTTAAAACATGTGGACTGTTTCCCTATCCTTTCTGATGAAAAATAACCCGTATAATCCTTTGGGTGTCCATTTTACTGATGTTAATATCCAGTATAAAACACAAAGCGGGCTGGGCCCTAACTATGATGTGTAATATCCAGATAATCACAATGCGGACTGTCCATATCTCTACTGATTTTAATATCCATATAATCACAAGCGGGGTGTCCCTAAAAGTATGATGTGAATATCCAGTAAATCCAATGCGGAAATGTCCTTTAACTATGATGTGTAATTCCAGTATAATTTACAATCGGGTGTCCAAAATTCTACTGATTGGGAATATTTAGTAAAAATCACAATGCGGACTTTTCCATATAGCTACTGAAGTGTAATATTCCGAAAAAACACAATGGGGGATGTCCATATTTTGACGGCTCCGAGAAAAAAAGCCTTGTGGGTTTCCTGAAAGTTCCAAAATAGGAAGGGAGTTGTACTGGGTTTAATACCCCCCGTGGGGTAGCGCCGTTAAAGTGGTGTCTGTTCTCTCCCAGATGCGGGTCTCTACAGTTACCCAGATGTGGCAGATGAGTACGGGGACCTATTTTCCTCCGGCTTCGGGTCTTATCCTCTACATTTGGTAAGTTGCATCCTATAGTTTTAGGATTTTGCCAGTTATAAATTCTCTGTCTACATCTCTTCTCGCCTGTCCACAGTATGACAGCCAGATGGACGTGGAGTCTTGTTCGGTGTCCTCGTCCTTGGATGAGATCCACAGTATGAATCTGTCAGGTGCGTATATGTATTTATGTGATTATATATATAGCAGGAATGTCGGTGTCTGAATTTGGAGGTATTCTTCAGCAAAAAACGTGCATTTTTAAAGGGGTTTTGCCAAGAAGTGAGTTCCTTACCTAACAGGCTTATACTGCCCTCTTGAGGCCTGAAAAAAGGGGCGTTGTGTTTCTGTGTTTAAAAAAACAAGTACCTCCTCTGTGATGTCATCACTCCACCTCCCATGCACGTTCCTGATACTCAGTCTCTGTAGTTGAGCAAACATTGTTTTGCTAATCCACAGAGGAGAACTGTATTTTGCACAAGCTATATGCGTTTTATTTCTCCCTCTTCTGTACTCAGGAGAGAAGATAAGCTCAGCAGGCAGCCTTCTTTCATTGCTTCACAAACGAAAGGCTGCAGGGGGAGAGGGAGGGAGGCTGAGCAGGGAGCGTCTGCCTGTTTACTAAGATAATTACATTACAACCAGTGGATTCTCTATGCAAAAGACAAAGGATCTTTCTCCCCAGTCCCTTATAAAGCGAGGGAGCGTCTGCATGTTTACTAAGATAATTACATTACAACCATTGGATTCTCTATACAAAAGACAAAGGATTTATCTCTCAAGTCCCTTCAAAGCTCATCAGCTCCTGGTTGTATCTAATGTAAACTGTCAGGAAACTAAGGGCATGTAAGTCAGGCTGTTGCTCTCAGAGGCTTCACTTTTTTATTGACCTATATTTAGAAAAATGATTAAATACCCATTTTGGAGGATCCCACGTCAACATTGGGTCGTGGCAAAACCCCTTTAAGATTGGGACCATGATGCTTTGCGGGAGGGCACGTCATGGGGAATTGACCTTTAATTGGGCATTTCCATCAGGTTCTTTAGATTTTTAGGACTGGCTACTGGGACTCTTTGCTCTTGGGCCTGCAGCAGTAGGCTGATAGTCAGCGAGTCTGTGTTTAAGGGTAGTCTTGACACTGCCGGTCAGGTGTGTAGTTGTTTGGGTAGCTGTATGCAGACGAAACTGTGGTTGCCAATGGCCATAAGAGTTTGCAGGTGAGGCATTGATATCGCCAGGAAACTCGCGCAGCCAGTGGAGACAGCATGCCCGCTTGGTCTCGTCTGCATGCAGCTACCAGACTGCCTAAGTCAGTCATGTTCTTCATCCAATTAGATCTACATAAGGCTATTTATACTTTTCATACATACCAATTTTTAGACATCCAGTGCATCCAAAAAACAAAGGTTTTGCAAATTGACCTGATTTAATGGGTATTCCCCTCACAGAAAAAGCTGCTGGAAGGGTCAATTACTGTAAAATAATCAAAATGCATGTTAAAAAAACATGTATGCTTTACCTAATACTGGCCTGTTTTGCATCTTTAAAGGGGTCTTCCCATCACAGTAAGTGCTGCTGGAAGGGGAAATTACTGTAAAACAAGCAAATTTCAAAATGCATGTTAAAAAATATGGATGCTTTACTTAATACAGGCCTTTTTTGCACCCTTAACTTGCTCTCGTGTCTCCATTGTTACAGACCACCACTGTGTGCTTTCAGTTGTGATCACTAATGCAACATTATCAAAGACTGAGAATAAGATCCTGTGTACACGTGAGCGACAACACACATCTCCACTATCTGAGCCAGGACACAGGAACTTATTCTCAGACAGTTTTTTATAATGCTGCATTACTGACTATAACTGAAAGCACACGGCGGTGGCCTGTAACCATGGAGATGAGAGCAAGTTAAAGGTGCAAAAAAGGCCTGTATTAGGTAAAGCATCCATATATATTTTTTTTAACATGCATTTTGAAATTTGCTTATTTTACAGTAATTTCCCCTTCCAGCAGCATTTACTGTGATGGCAATACCCCTTTAAAGATTTCCTACTGTTTTTTGTCTTTAGCTCCTATGCAGACCTATGTGTCTCCATGAATATACAAAAAATAACAGCTCCAACATTTTGTCTTTAGCTCCTATGCAGACCTATGTGTCTCCATGAATATACAAAAAAATAACAGCTCCAACATCTAGACAATAGTTTAACAAACAAAAAAAAAAAAAATTCTTCTTTTATTTCTTCACCATTAAAATCCAATCTTCAGGACAATTGCCATATAGTATGGCATCACATAAGCAGTGTTGATACCCCACTGACGCGTTTCAGGTCTAACTCGGTCCTTCGACGTGTCTCCATGGTTACAGACCACCGCGCCCTGTGTAGTCTGATTTTGTGGTCACACTCTTTTCAGTCTTGCAGAACTAACGAAGTGTTGGGAAATCCTTTGTTTTCTGTGGATGACATACACAGTGATACCTCTGGGGTTTTACGGTCTGCAGGTCTTGCAGAGCATTTCTGCAGTGAGAACTCTCTAGACTCTGCATAGACGTCACATTGTGGCTTCACAGGATGAATGTGACATTAATTTCCTGCAAATAACTTGTCTCTTTTTAGATCTCTTAGTGAAGACCGAGCCGGCCTCTCCCTTCTCGTCATCGTCTTGTGATTCATCTTCTTCCTGTGACGGTCTCTACACCGTAAGTACTTAAAAGGGTTTTCCGGTGTTCGGAAGACAAGTTTGAAATAAAGTCATTATACCAAGTGCAACAGGACAACCAATGCTAATCCTACACCCCAAGCATATGATGACCCTTTTTTTGGTCACGCTGTTGGACCCTATGGGCTGCATGTATGAAAACAATTTAGGTCTAAAACTCACTCTTTTGCCCATAGTAACCTATGGGCAAAAAAGTTAGTTTTAGACCTAAACAGGTTCATACATGTGGCCTATAGGGTGCAACAGTGTGACAAAAAAGGGTTACTTCCCAGTGCAGTAAGAGTGGACGTGCTTCCAGCAGCTGGACAAGTGCATAACGGACTACGTTCCCATCGTGCATTGCTGGCATCTATTCCAGGCTATTCCCCTCCGCCTACGTTCCTATAAATCCGGGGTATGCAACGCGGCCCTCCAGCTGTTGGGAAACTACAACTCCCATCATGCATTTATATACTCTATATCAGTGGGCATGATGGGAGATGTAGTTTCCCAACAGATGGAGAGCTGATGTTGCAGACCCCTGCGTGTAACTGAAGAGTCTCCACCCTCTTGCTCAGTTCACATTGTGCTCTCTTGTTGCTGTGCCCTACAGATTAGTTCCCGGTTACAGTTCCTTTTGATTTTCTATTGTTTAATAGAGACTTAGGGGCATGGTGGCACTTGTAGTTCCATATTCCACAGCAGATAGTAGCCATGGCATGACAAGTTCCAGCATGCCACAGCAGCACATGAGGTGCAAATGAGATGAAATCTTCTTAACAAGGGCCAGACAGCAAAACAAATGTAAAAACCCTTCCTTGCATAATGCAAAACTAAAAAAAAACCCTTTGGAGCTGTAGTTACATTTAATATATATACCTGTTCTGACTTACATACAAATTCAACTTAAAGGGGTTGTCTCACTACAAAGAATAGCTTTCAAAATGTAGGGAACACTAAATGAAGACGTTTTCCAAATATATTGCTTTGTTCATCTTTTTTGTTAAGGAGCTACAAGTGATTTTATCACCTTCTGAGGGCTCTCAGGTTTCCCAAGTGACCGAACTGTGTACTCCTTTTCCCCTCCTGTTTGTTCTATTCTATAGCAGGGAGTGACTTCATCGCACAGGTCATGGCAGTGTGTTATCTGATCTTTCAGACAGAAGACAGTCATTGTTCTACTGTTTACATTAGCTCAGAAGCTTCTCCGGACCTCAGAGAAGGTAAATTATTTAATCTAGACTGATAAACAGAGAAGTCTGAATACACGGAGCTCATATGCTAATTACAGACAGCTTGACCAGGAAGTGACAGAGCAAAGCAGCATTATTTCATTCATGCATCCTATGAAACTGTGAGATGAGACAACCCCTTTAAGAACAAACCTGCAGTCCCTATCCCGTTCGTAACCTGAGGACTGCCTGTATATTGAATATTTTTACTTTGTACCTCATACTTTCAATAGGAATTAAGTTTTGTATACTGGAATATCCCTTTAAATCCTTAAAGGAGTTTTCTCACTACAGGCTTTCAGCCTACTTCAAAAATCCTATGTATGAATTCAGGGGCGTGCTTCTTGTCTGCCTCTTCTTCTCCCCCCTCCCCTCAGCACACAGACAGCTCTCCTCCTCAGACTGCAGTAACTTCTATACAGCAGGGGGAGGGCGAGGGGGTATGCAGCCAGAGTTAACCCTGTGTGTGCCTGCCTAGGTCTGCTGCTGACTGCAAGATCAGCTGCACTGTCAGCTCCACAGAGTCAGGAGACAGCAGGGAGAGGGCTGATTTAAGTGTGGAGAGGTCTGTGAAGCTGTGTATGCTAATAGCAGAGCAGGGGGGATGTAAAGGTTCCTATGCCCCCTGCTTAGCATACAAATCTCCAGGGACATCTCCAGCAACAACAAACAAACCCTGTCAGAAAAGACACAGAGCAGCTGTGAAGTGTGTTACTATAATCAGGATGTGTCACTAATATAGTAGAGCATGAAGCGTTCACATGCCCCCCTGATTTGTTCTATTAGTATAGTCAGAGCTCCATAGATACATCATGATTATAGTAACACCATAGTTGGCAACTTTTGAAAATGGAAAAGCAGGAGATCGAGGAGGGCGGCGCGCGTAGCGGCAAAAAATTTGCATGGACACGCCCATCTTTTTAACATGTCACGCCCCTTCAAAAAGCCCCACCCACTCCGCCTAACTGCATAATGGCTTAGGAAGAAAGCCAGGTAGATGCCCTTATAGCCAGGTAGTAGCCCCCCATAACCAGGTAGTGCCCCTTACAGGCAGGTAGATGCCCCCTTGTAGCCGAGTAGATGCCCCCTTTAGTAGCCAGGTAGTTGCCCCCTTTAGTAGCCAGGTAGATGCCCCCTTTAGTAGCCAGGTAGTTGCCCCCTTTAGTAGCCAGGTCGCTGCCCCCATTGATAGCAAGGTATTGCCCTTTGATAGCGGTAGTTGCCCCCCCTCTGTAAGCCAGGTAGTTGCCCCCCCTCTCGTAAGCCAAGTAGTTGCCCCCCATCTGTAAGCCAGTAGTTGCCCCCCCTGTAAGCCAGTAGTTGCGCCCCCCCCCTCTGTAAGCCAGGTAGTTGCCCCCCCCTCTTTAAGCACGGTAGTTGCCCCCCCCTCTGTAAGCCAGGTAGTTGCCCCCCCCCCCTCTGTAAGCCAGGTAGTTGCCCCCCCCCTCTGTAAGCCAGGTAGTTGCCCCCCCCCCTCTGTAAGCCAGGTAGTTGCCCCCCCCCCCTCTGTACGCCCGGTTGTTGCCCCCCCCCCCCCCCCTCTGTAAGCCAGGTAGTTGCCCCCCTATAACTAATACAAATAAAATAATAAAAGCCACTTACCTCACCAGGCTCCTGCAGCTCCGGACATCTCCCTGCCGATCTTCTCAGCGTCGCAGGGGGAGTGAGTGCAGCCGCGCGTCACTCCCCCTGCGCCACTGACCTGTATATACAGCGCGCACCGGCCGGGTACATACAGGGGAGGAGGGGAATGAACCCTCCTTCCTTCTCCCTGCACAGCGAGACTCCGAGCGGGTGAAGTGGCCGCAGCGGCCGCTACACCCGCCTGTAGGAGCGGCCCGGCGGCGCCAGAGTAGCACACTAGCGCTACTCTGTCGCCGCGGCCCATTAAAGAACCCCCGCTGCCGCTGCGCGGCGGGAGGAATGCCAACTCTGCCGGGAGGGTGGGGGGACCCCAAATAGCGGGACCCCCCCTCCCCCCGTCAAAAACGGGAGAGTTGGCATGTATGAGTAACACACTTCACTGCTGTCACATCGTACTGACCACAGATCAGCCTCATCTCTGCTCTCCTCAATCTGTGTATGGAGCAGGCACACATAGGGTTAATCCACACAAACACAGAAGCCTGAGCCCTCCCCCTCCCTTCCCTACAGAAGCATACTGTGTGGGAGGGGCTCTGTGCTCTGACCTGTATTCAGAAACAGATGAGTCATCAGCACTGACAGCCAGTGAGATAAAGATCAACAGGTCGGCTGCTATAGTGATTTCAGGAGCTGATGCACTACTACTAACATGGATTACTCAAAATCAGTAGGACATTTGTAATGAACATATATTGCAAAGCTGCGTGTTTTTTAAAGATCTTTTAATTAAAACCCAATCATTGTAGCGAGACAACCCCTTTAAAGCCCTGCGCCGTAATTTTATGCAGGGCGCTTACTCGCTGAGCCTGCTCCATACGCAGTGGGTGCTGGCTGTTGGATACAGCTTGCAACTACCGCTAGTGGTCAGGATTGGAGGCAGCGCTGATCCCGACCAATAAATGTACCCCGGGCATCTAAATGAATGGAGAACAGGGTCCGTGACCCCCAGTTGCAACCCTATGAAGTCTGATGCCATGGCAGCTGAAGGTCTAATGATGGCCTCTGTAGCTGGCATGTTAGTGCACCTATTACACCCTGCTGTAGGCCCAAGGCAGGGTGTAATAGGAGATGAATGGAGTGCCTGTATACGGCAATACAAAAGCACTGCTGTATATAGTACAAGCAATCATAGTTTAAATCCCCCAGTAGAAACGCTATTTTTTTTTTTTTTTTTTTTTTTAAATCAGATGATTTTTATTAAACGATTTATACAGAATAGAACGTCTCTTACCGTTATTTGTTACATCAAGATAAAGACATATACAATCATTTTGCTTTTTAGATAAAAAACACTGAGAATATGAATATACCCGTACCATACATCTTGATACATGCTTCCAGCAGTGTTAACATACAACCATAACGGGAATCTATTTTAATATAAAAAACACCCCCCCCCTCTTTTTTGCCATTTTATTAATGGAAAAATGTTAAAAGTTATAAATAATTGGTACAGCTGCATCTGTAAAAGTGTGATCTAATAAAATATAATTTATCACCAAATTCCCAGCGCCACAATTTAGTTTTCTTTGGTCGTTTTGCGTCCCCCAAAAATTTGGTTAAAAAATAATAAAAAAGTCGCACGTATCCCGCCAATAAAAGGAACGCTTCAGCCTCGCGTCCATTGACTGAAAGCCAAAAAGGTATTGGTGGCAGAAACGGGCGCTGCAGCCCAAATTAAAAAAAAATGATAAAAACAGTTTTTTTTTCTTTAAGTTCTAGAACATAAGGAAAACTCTAAAGATTTGGTATCACTGGGATCATTTTCACTTGCAGAATACAGACAACATGTCATTTCTACTAGACGGGGAACTCCATAAGAGTGAACCTCTCCTCCTAAAAAAAAAGGATCGATTGTTTGATTTTTTTCATGTTCAACCCCACATCAGTATTTTGGTTTTTTTTTTTGCAGGGGGAGCAGGGAAGGGGGATGTGGGTGGGTTACCCGTAAAATTACATGTTACGGACACTGGCACCATTAAAAAGTACATCTTGTCCTGGAAAAGAACAAACCCTCGCATGACTTTGTTGAGAGAAAAAACAAAGCTCTTGGAAGACAGGGAAGAAAAAAGGAAAAATCTGAAAATAGCTGCGTCATTTAGCGGTTAAAGGGGTTGTCTCACTACATTGGTTCATCTTACCTCAGTCCTGTTTTCTTGGTTTCATTTTGAATTCAGGGGCGTGTTTACTGGCTTCCACTAGCCTGCAGTAGAAGCCAGGTCTGTAGCTATAGCAACCAGTGCTGGCAGCCTATCAGGGGAGATCAAACAGGTCTGTAGCTATAGCGACCTGAGGAGCTGTTGCATCCCATACAAGAGGGGATATCTAGGTATAGGTAGGACAGTGATAATGGACATTTATTGCAAAGTGACTTGTTTTTGCAAGATCTTTAACATAAAAAGCAGCAATCCTTGTAGAAAGACAACCCCTTTAATGATTGGAAATCTTCACTTTCCTCTGGAGATGTCCTAATCTGTATCTCCAGGACAGAGAAGCGTCTCCACATGTGTCTGTACGCTGCGTCTCCACATGTGTCTGTACGCTGCTTCTCACCTGCATATTGAAACAAGACCTTACACCCCTGTTTATGGGGGAGTTGGGGAAAATAGGTCTGAAATGGGAGTTTTTACGGTGGTCTTTCACAAAGCCACGAGCAGCTTCAGGTTCCCACTTCCTGTTCAGGCTGTGGGTGGTTCTGCAGCTTCAGGTTCCCACTTCCTGTTCAGGCTGTGGGTGGTTCTGCAGCTTCAGGCTCCCACTTTCTGTTCCGGCTGTGGGCAGTTTCTGCAGCAGAGATTGACCTATCAGCTCTGCTGTTCTTAGCTGATTCTGTTAGGGTATATTCACACGTCTGATTTGGATGCTTTTAACGTCCAAATCGGCACCTGAAAAGCGCCTCATTGCAGCTCTGCAGATGAGGTTTTGAGGAGGATTTGATCAGGTTTTCGACGAGGTTTTCCAACACTGTTTTATTTCTGCAACACCTATAGAAATTAACAGGGCAGAAAACCGCGCCGAAAACAGCGCCATGGTATTGGACGAGGTTTTGAAGCTCTCCATTGATTGCTATGGGGATTTTCAGCTTTGAAAATGCTTCAAGAACTGACATAATCCTTCTTTTTCAGCGCCAAAAACGGCGTCCAAAGAAGCGCAGAAAAACCTTGTTGTGTGTGAACTACAATGCTGTTTTACATAGGGATCAATGATAACGAACTGGGGGTGTTTTGGAGGCTTTTTTGAGGCTGTTTTGGGCGAACAAAACTCCGAAACAGCGTCTCAATCAGCTGTGTGAACGTACCCTTGGACTGACATAACTGCTGGAGGTTTGTAAATAGCAGTGCACAAGGCTACAGAGTTCTAATGTGTTAAACTTGTCATTAACTTAGGTAAACAAAACATCTTTGCTAGAGACAGTAGGGACTGACTCGCCATGGTCTGACTGACTGACAACAGCTTTGAGTAGGGAGAGGTGGTCGGTGACTTCTTCTTTATCTCCTGAACAAAGCAAAATCACAAGAGCAATGTATTTGGTAATAGTCTTCATTTACCTTTTCCTGCTTTATTAAAGCCAGTCATTGGGGTGAGAAAACCCCTTTTAAGGCATCCTATGCTTTATTCAGGTTTCTGTTGGCCGTTCTGTGACTACTGACAATCTCTTTTATCTAAATTGATGTAAACAGCTTCACCGTATCGTGCTCCTTGTCTAAGGTCTGTCCTTTTTATGCATAGTCTTCTCTAGGAGACACAGGGACCTCGGTGAAGGTTGAGCTGCCACCGTCGCCCCCATGTACCAGCCAGGAGGCTCCACCTGCTCCACAAGGCGCCCTGCAAATAACGCTGCTCCCAGTGTCAACAGCAGGTGAGTGTGAGCCTTGTGGGGCATTTACATAACTGCTCCGACCAGTCCTGTATCTGCATGAACCTGTTCCCTGCTCTGCACAGAGGCCCTGGATTAGGATTAAGGCTCGGAGTGGTTGCATTCTTCTCTACATCCTGTCTTTTGTGAGGGGGAGCCTGGCGTATATATATATCCTACCTCTATACGCCGGGCTCCTGGCCTGTCTCCTCCCTATATACGCCGGGCTCCTGGCCTGTCTCCTACCTATATACGCCGGGCTCCTGGCCTGTCTCCTACCTATATACGCCGGGCTCCTGGCCTATCTCCTACCTATATACGCTGGGCTCCTGGCCCGTCTCCTACCTATATACGCCGGGCTCCTGGCCCGTCTCCTACCTATATACGCCGGGCTCCTGGCCCGTCTCCTACCTATATACGCCGGGCTCCTGGCCCATCTCCTACCTATATACGCCGGGCTCCTGGCCCATCTCCTACCTATATACGCCGGGCTCCTGGCCCATCTCCTACCTATATACGCCGGGCTCCTGGCCCATCTCCTACCTATATACGCCGGGCTCCTGGCCCATCTCCTACCTATATACGCCGGGCTCCTGGCCTGTCTCCTACCTCTATACATGGCTGTATATACAAGATCGTTCTCCGCTGAAGGTCCTCCAGTTCATGGCACCTCATCCAGTGGGCTCATGCAGGGATCAAATGGGGTGTTTCCGCTATTCAAAGGATAGGTGAAACGTGTGATCGCTGGGGGTACCACGTCTGGAACCCCCACAATCACAAGAAACGGACCGGTGTTCGCCGTTCTGTTCTCTCACATATTGTATAAAAAAATTTAAATATAAATAAAACTGTACACATCACGGAAAAAGGCTAAAAAATTAGTAGAAAACTGGTCTGGTATAGCGCCTCTACAGTACAGTGCGGTACTACATGTCCTGTAGTGCTCTTACATGTATTAGTGAGGTGCATGCAGTGATTGGTGGTCTAGTAGCGCCTCTTTACAGTACAGTGCGGTACTACATGTCCTGTACTGCTCTTACATGTATTAGTGAGGTGCATGCAGCGATTAGTGGTATATAGCGCCTCTCTACAGTACAGTGCGGTACTACATGTCCTGTACTGCTCTTACATGTATTAGTGAGGTGCATGCAGTGATTAGCGGTCTATAGCACCTCTCTACAGTACAGTGTGGTACTACATGTCCTGTACTGCTCTTACATGTATTAGTGAGGTGCATGCAGTGACTGATGGTGACGGTCCAGTTACAGTGGTGACGATGTGGCAGTAGTGGTGAAGGTGCAGTAATAAGCGGTGACGATGCGGCAGTAGTAGTGATGATGCGGTGATCGTGGTGAAGGTCCAGTAATAGTGGTGATAGTGGTGACGATGTGGTGATAATGGTGACGATGATGTGGCGATAGTGGTGACGAGGATGTGGTGATAGTGGTGACGATGTGACTGTAGTGGTGCCGAAGATGTGGCGTGGGTGACGGGGGGGATGCGGCGATAGTGGTGACGATGTGGTGATAGTGGTGACGACGATGTGGCGATAGTGGTGACGATGTGGCGATAGTGGTGACGATGATGTGGCGATAGTGGTGACGAGGATGTGGCGATAGTGGTGACGATGATGTGGCGATAGTGGTGACGATGATGTGGTGATAGTGGTGACGATGTGACTGTAGTGGTGACGATGATGTGGCGATAGTGGTGACGAGGATGCGGCGATAGTGGTGACGAGGATGTGGTGATAGTGGTGACGAGGATGTGGTGATAGTGGTGACGATTATGTGGCGATAGTGGTGACGAGGATGTGGCGATAGTGGTGACGAGGATGTGGCGATAGTGGTGACGAGGATGTGGTGATAGTGGTGACGAGGATGTGGTGATAGTGGTGACGAGGATGTGGTGATAGTGGTGACGATTATGTGGCGATAGTGGTGACGAGGATGTGGCGATAGTGGTGACGAGGATGTGGCGATAGTGGTGACGATGATGCGGCGATAGTGGTGACGATGATGTGGTGATAGTGGTGACGATGTGGTGATAGTGGTGACGATGATGTGGTGATAGTGGTGACGATGATGCGGCGATAGTGGTGACGATGATGCGGCGATAGTGGTGACGATGATGCGGCGATAGTGGTGACGATGATGTGGCGATAGTGGTGACGAGGATGCGGCGATAGTGGTGACGAGGATGTGGTGATAGTGGTGACGATGATGTGGCGATAGTGGTGACGAGGATGTGGCGATAGTGGTGACGATGATGTGGCGATAGTGGTGACGATGATGTGGCGATAGTGGTGACGATGATGTGGTGATAGTGGTGACGACGATGTGGTGATAGTGGTGACGACGATGTGGTGATAGTGGTGACGACGATGTGGTGATAGTGGTGACGATGTGGCGATAGTGGTGACGATGTGGTGATAGTGGTGACGATGATGTGGTGATAGTGGTGACGATGTGGTGATAGTGGTGACGATGTGGTGATAGTGGTGACGACGATGTGGTGATAGTGGTGACGATGTGGTGATAGTGGTGATGATGATGTGGTGATAGTGGTGACGATGTGGTGATAGTGGTGATGATGCGGTGATAGTGGTGATGATGCGGTGATAGTGGTGACGATGATGTGGCGATAGTGGTGACGATGATGTGGCGATAGTGGTGACGATGATGTGGCGATAGTGGTGACGATGATGTGGCGATAGTGGTGACGAGGATGTGGCGATAGTGGTGACGAGGATGTGGCGATAGTGGTGACGATGATGTGGCGATAGTGGTGACGAGGATGTGGCGATAGTGGTGACGATGATGTGGCGATAGTGGTGACGACGATGGCGGGCAGGTGTGGCGATAGTGGGACGAGGATGTGGCGATAGTGTGACGATGATGTGCGATAGTGTGCAGATGTGGCATGTAGGTGACGAGATGTGGAATAGTGGTGACGATGTGGCGATAGTGGTGACGAGGATGTGGCGATAGTGGTGACGATGATGTGGCGATAGTGGTGACGGTCCAGTAATAGTGGGGGCGATGTGGTGATAGTGGTGACGGTCCAGTAATCGTGGTGACGATGATGTGGTGATAGTGGTGACGATGATGTGGCGATAGTGGTGACGATGATGTGGCGATAGTGGTGACGATGATGTGGCGATAGTGGTGACGATGTGACTGTAGTGGTGACGATGTGACTGTAGTGGTGACGATGATGTGGTGATAGTGGTGACGGTCCAGTAATCGTGGTGACGATGTGGTAATAGTGGTGACGGTCCAGTTATCGTGGTGGTGATGTGACGGTCCAGTAATAGTGGTGACGGTCCAGTAATCGTGGTGACGATGATGTGGTGATAGTGGCGACCGTCCAGTTATCGTGGTGGTGATGTGACGGTCCAGTAATAGTGGTGACGGTCCAGTAATAGTGGGGGCGATGTGGCGGTAGTGGTGACGATGATGTGGTGACGGGCCGGTGATAGCAGTGACAGTGCAGTGATTCCAGTGAATGGCGCCACTGCTTGTTGTATTGCTATACTCTTCCAGCATTCACATTGATGCCTGCATTCTCTGATTCCAGCAGCACAGCCCGGATGCCTTCCTAAGTCCACCAACGCTATTTCAAAGAAACCAGCCTTACAACCAAGACCTGCACCAGGAACCAAGCCGCCGGCCACCCCGAGCAGCACCCCACATGCCATAATCCTGCACCCGGTGACCAGCGCGCCGCCTCCTGCAGTTGTGCCAAGTCTCACAGGTAAAGCGCACCTTGTCTGTTGTCACCGAGCAGGGAATGTGATTCCAGTGACCCCACGTCTCCAGGACCAGTGTGACTGCGGGTTACTGGGGAGTCGAGGGGGCTGAGTTTCTTGGTGGAGTCATCACACCGGGGAGCTTCTGAAAGAAAACATGATGTGAAAAATCCAACCTGTATGCACCATGTTTTGGAGTAAAATGAGTAGATTGACCAATATATTTTGTGGGGAAAGATTCTGTATAACTTGTAATTTAATTCTGTAAGCTCTGTTCATTCTGGGCTTAGGTGTCCAGTGGGTTGTCCTACCGAGTGATTGACAACGTTCTCTGTTGACACATTCATAAAGGAAAGGCTGTCGATCACAGTGTAGAACCGCCCACTGGACTTCTAATCCCAGTGGATGGTCTTATCCAGCGATCTCTGCACAGTCATACAGGGAATGTTGTTGTTCACAGTGTAGAACCGCCCACTGGACTCCCTAACCCAGAATTAGCAGAGGTTGCATGAATAAACCACAGGTTTACTACATTTTGTCCTGCAGATAATTATATCAATCTGCTCAGGAGCCCCCCCGCTCTATAAAATGCTGATCAGGAATTGTAAAGGGCTCCTACCATAGACTTTGATGGTATATCAATAGGATTTGCCATCAAAGTATGACAAGTGCGGGCCCCTCTGCTGGTGCCTGCAACTATCTAGGGAATGGACCCCCGAAAGATTCATCTCAAAATAGAAAGCTGGTTGCGCTTGCACACAACTCTCCGTTCTGTTTTATGGGAGTTCCCAGAACAGGGGAGCGCTGTGTTCTCTCCATTCTGTTCTATGGGAGTTCCCAGAACAGGGGAGCGCTGTGTTCTCTCCATTCTGTTCTATGGGAGTTCCCAGTACAGGGGAGCGCTGTGTTCTCCATTCTGTTCTATGGGAGTTCCCAGTACATTAGAGTGATGTGTTCTCCATTCTGTTCTATGGGAGTTCCCAGTACAGGGGAGTTCTGTGTTCTCTCCATCCTGTTCTATGGCAGTTCCCAGTACAGGGGAGCGCTGTGTTCTCTCCATTCTGTTCTATGGGAGTTCCCAGTACAGGGGAGCACTGTGTTCTCTATTCTGTTCTATGGGAGTTCCCAGTACAGGGGAGCGCCGTGTTCGCTCCATTTTGTTACATGGGAGTTCCCAGTACAGGGGAGCGCTGTATTTTCCATTGTGTTCTATGGGAGTTCCCAGTATAGGGGAGCGCTGTATTCTCCATTGTGTTCTATGGGAGTTCCCAGCACAGGGGAGCGCTGTGTTCTCTCCATTCTGTTCTATGGGAGTTCCCAGTACAGGGGAGCGCTGTGTTCTCTCCATTTTTTTACGTGGGAGTTTCCGGAACTGGGGAGCATAATATCCTATACTCAGAACTCCCTCTAGAACAGAATGGAGAGTCGTGTGCAAGTGTGACCAGCTCTCCATTATAAACGAAGACTTTCAAGGGCCCGTTCCCGAGATAGGTGCAGGTCGCAGAGGTGGGACTTGCGCCAATTGCTTATGCCATCAAAGTGCATGATGGGAACACCACTTTAAAGGGTTTATCTCATGCCGACAAGCCAGCTCAGGGGTACTTCTTACTGACCATCGTACACAGAGGAACACGTGACCATATACTACAAGGACAGTGCTGGTCAGGAGCTGCTCTTCATAGGTGTTGTCTACTGTGGCTCATAGACGTCCCAAGTGGAAGACCTCCCCTGTTCGCATGCACTTTTAGGGCACGTCCTTTGTCCTAGAGGAGGCTCCCTTGCTTGTCCCCACCTCTCCCCCATCTATGAGAACACAGTGCTTTGGTAGCCCCAAGCTATCCTTAAGATATCTGGTCATCGCATGGTCAGGACAATGATTGGCTGGCTCTGTCCCCCCCCCCCATAAATCTAAATGCTAAATTTGGAGGTGTTACTAATGTAATTCCTGCAGAATTTTATTTCAACCTGTCTCTCCCTGTTATCATCCATTTAGCACTGATAAGAGGCCGAAAGCAATGGAAGAAAGTCCTTCAATGTGGCCGCCCCTTAGGCATGGTTCACACGGCGGACTTCGCCGCGGTTTGAACGCGGCTTTCGGCGCGGTTGCTGCGGCCAAAACCTCGTCCAAACCTCGCGTCTCCCGACGCAGTTTTGAGGCACGGTCGCAGCGCGGGTGGTGCGCGGTTTGTGGCGAGGTTTTCCCCCATACAAGTTAATAGGCAGGGCAAAAAAAACGCGCAGAGAATCGCGGCCCAAACGCGCACCAACCGCACCGACACCCGCGACTAAACCCGTGGTGACACCGCGCGGCCGCCTCGCTGAAGACACGCTGTCAGAATTGACAGGAGACTTCCCAAACATGCACGGAAAAGCCGCGGCCAAAACCGGGGCGTGTGAATAGCAACGCGGTTTCCCATAGGAAACCATTTAATGAACTGGGGGCGTTTGGGGGCGCGATTTGGACGAGGTTTTGGCCGTGGAAACCGCACCGAAACCCGCGGCCAAATCCGCCGTGTGAACAGGGCCTTAGGAGCACTGCTTTATCTCGCTTCTCTCCACAGCTACATAGAGAGGGACACTTGGATTATTGAGGTGCTCTGCTTCTTTAACGGATGAAAGAATCCTACGAGGACACATAACACCGCAGATGGAAAAGCTATAAACCACAATACAGCAGCCGTAATGTCATTTAGCCGGAGCACAGAGCGGCTGCGGGACGTGTTATATAACGCCATTAAACCGCACAGCAGATGTTACGGGCAACAATAATTGTCTATCTGCAATTAGCAGGAAAAAAGCTTCATTGTCTGGGTATGAAATACAAATCACATGAATATTAGGTCAGCAGAAGGAACCGAGACTGCATTTTCCAGTGTGTTGGAAAATCATCTTGCCAAGATCTGGAATAGTTGGCGTATCCTTAGGTTAGTCCGTCACTGCGCGATCGGTGGGGAGGTGTCCACAACCTGCTGCTTTGCTACAGGACCCAGCTCAGCGCCCCACTTGTTCGTGGGGTTGAATGTGGTACTGCAACTCAGCCCTTGCGTTTAAGGGGTTATTCCAACCATGCCCTTTGATGGCATATCGATAGGAAATGTCATCAAAGTGTGATAGTGATAGCTGCTAGTCTTGACTTTGGGACCCTCACCTATTTTAGGAACAGACCAGAAAAGTATAGGCTCAGAATGGAAAGCAGGTTGCGCTTCTACACAACTCGCCATTCTGTTCTATGGGAGTTCTGAGTAGAGGACATTCAGAATGGATAACAGTGCTCCCCTGTAGTGGGAACTCCCATAGAACAGAATGAAGAGAACACAGTGCTCCCCTGTAGTGGGAACTCCCATAGAAGAGAATGGAGAACACAGTGCTCCCCTGTACTGGGAACTCCCATAGAACAGAATGGAGAACACAGAGCTCACCTGTACTGGGAACACCCATAGAACAGAATGGTGAACACAGTGCTCACCTGTACTGGGAACTCTCATAGAACAGAAGGAGAACACAGCGCTCCCCTGTACTGGGATCTCGCATAGAACAGAATGGAGAACACAGCGCTCCCCTGTACTGGGAACTCCCATAGAACAGAATGGAGAACACAGAGCTCAGCTTTTCTCCCTCTATCATATAACCCTATATATCACAGAGCTCAGCTCCTCTCCCTCTATCATATAACCCTATATATCACTGAGCTCAGCTCCACTCCTCTATCATATAACCCTATATATCACAGAGCTCCTCCCCTCTATTATATAACCCTATATATCACAGAGCTCCTCCCCTCTATTATATAACCCTATATATCACAGAGCTCAGCTCCTCTCCTCTATCATATAACCCTATATATCACAGAGCTCAGCTCCTCTCCTCTATCATATAACCCTATATATCACAGAGCTCAGCTTCTCTCCTCTTTCATATAACTCATATATCACAGAGCTCAGCTTCTATCTTCTATCATATAACCCTATATATATCACAGAGCTCAGCTTCTCTCTTCTATCATATAACCCTATATATCACAGAGCGCAGCTCCTCTCCCTCTATCATATAATCCTATATATCACAGAGCTCAGCTTCTCTCCCTCTATTATATAACCCTATATATCACAGAGCTCAGCTCCTCTCCCTCTATCATATAACCCTATATATCACAGAGCTCCGCTTCTCTCCTCTATCATATACCCTATATATCACAGAGCTCAGCTTCTCTCTTCTATCATATAACCCTATATATCACAGAGCTCAGCTCCTCTCCCTCTATCATATAACCCTATATATCACAGAGCTCCGCTTCTCTCCTCTATCATATACCCTATATATCACAGAGCTCAGCTTCTCTCTTCTATCATATAACCCTATATATCACAGAGCTCAGCTTCTCTCCTCTATCATATAACCCTATATATCACAGAGCTCAGCTCCTCTATCATATAACCCTATATATCACAAAGCTCAGCTTCTCTCCCTCTATCATCTACTCCTATATATCACAAACCTCCGCTTCTCTCCTCTATCATATAACCCTATATATCACAGAGCTCAGCGCCTCTCCTCTATCATATAACCTTATATATCACAGAGCTCAGCTCCTCTCCTCTATCATATAACCCTATATATCACAGGTCTCAACTCCTCTGCTCTATTATATAACCCTATATATCACAGCGATCAGCTTCTCTCCTCTATCATATATCCTATATATCACAGAGCTCAGCTCCTCTCCTCTATCATATAACCCTATATATCACAGAGCTCAGCTCCTCTCCCGCAATCATATAACCCAATATATCACAGAGCTCAGCTTCTTTTCTCTATCATATAACCCTATATATCACAGAGCTCAGCTTCTCTCCTCTGTCATATAGCCTATATATCACAGATCTCAGCTTCTCTCCTCTATCATATAACCCTATATATCACAGAGCTCAGCTCCTCTCCTCTATCATATAACCCTATATATCACAGAGCTCAGCTTCTCTCCTCTATCATATAACTCATATATCACAGAGCTCAGCTTCTCCCCTCTATCATTTAACCCTCTATATCTCTGAGCTATCTGATCTTCTGCCCTCTGTCATATAACCCTATATATCACAGAGCCCAGCTCCTCCCCTCTATTATATAACACTATATATCACAGAGCTCAGCTTCTCTCTTCTATCATATAACCCTATATATCACAGAACTCAGCTTCTCTCTTCTATCATATAACTCTATATATCAGTGAGCTCAGCTTCTCTCTTCTATCATATAACCCTATATATCACAGAGCTTAGTTCCTCTCCTCTATCATATAACCCTATATATCACAGAGCTCAGCTCCTCTCCCTCTATCATATAACCCTATATATCACAGAGCTCAGCTCCTCTCCTTTATCATATAACCCCATATATCACAGAGCTCAGCATCTCTCCTCTATCATATAACCCTATATATCACAGAGCTCAGCTTCTCTCCCTCTATCATATAACCCTATATATCACAGAGCTCAGCTCCTCTTCCTCTATCATATAACCCTATATATCACAGAGCTCAGCTTCTCTCCTCTATCATCTAACCCTATATATCACAGTGCTCAGCTCCTCTCCTCTATCATATAACCCTATATATCACAGAGCTCAGCTTCTCTCCTCTATCATATAATCCTATATATCACAGAGCTCAGATCCTCTCCCTCTATCATATATCCCTATATAATACAGAGCTCAGCTTCTCTCCCTCTATCATATAACCCTATGTATCACAGAGCTCAGCTTCTCTTCTCTATCATATAACCCTATATATCACAGAGCTCAGCTTCTCTCCTCTATCTTATAACCCTATATTTTCATGAATTCTGTATCCAGGAAAGCTGAGTTACAGTTACAGCTCCAGCTTTGCAGTGTAAGAATATAGTATGTTTTACTACCTAATTTTTAAGGTTTTTCTTGATTGTAAGTCAATATGAAGTGTACTGACTGCGGCTCCCAGCAGGGGGCGCTGTGCTCTCTGTGTAGGTCTCCTGGGATCTTCCCGGCAGTCGTACACTTGTTGTTTATTGCTCCTGTCTGGGGTCCGTGGTGGCGGGTGCGCTGCGCTGTGGCGGGGGGCGCGTTCCCCCGCATTCGTGTGCTGCTGGGGTTTGGTGCGGAGGTCCCTGCCCACTGCTCTGCATTCCAGCTACTAACAACCCCCCCAGTGTGTATGGATCTGGTCTCTATACAATGATTTCATTGTTGGCAGGACATCGCTGCGTCTTACTACCAAGACACTTACTTCACTGATAGGCGGCTCCTGCTCTGTGTTTGTCTCCTGGCTGCTCAGGACGCTTTCTGGGCCTCATCTTGATCCCTGTTTTTTTTGTTTTTTTTAAAGGGGGTGAAAACAAGTCCTCTCGATTTTGTGCAACAGTGCGGGGTGGGCTGTGCGGTCCGACATTTATAATGAGGGCAAAGACGGGAAGGGGATGGGGGTCTTCACACAATATCCTTTGGGCCATAATTTTGTACTTATTTCGATGGGATTTGAGCCAAACAGTGCACAATACAGTTGTACATATAGACAGCAATGTAAATGGCGCGCGGCGCGCTTTACGCTCAGAATTAAGCACCCGTCTGAAAAGAAGCTACGTCACTTTTATTCCGGTATACATGCGCCGTCATATAGTAAAGTATAGGAGGCACAGATGACGTAGCGCTTGCGCTGTTGAAATTACACACTTGTACGCTGTTTGACGACGGCCAAATAGGAGAATTGAGCAGCCTAGGGGTATGTTCACACGGCTTATTATGAAGCGTAATTGCGCGCGTATTTCACCGCATAAGGCTATGTTCACACGGGGCAATTTCGGCGCGCATTGCGCTCTAATACGGTCGAGATGCGTGCCGAAATTACGGTAATCCATAGTTCTCATAGCGAACTATGGACTACGCCTCCTTTCCAATATGATCAATATGATCGTATTGTACGCGCGGGGAGATAAGTGACATGTTAATTACTTGCGGCGAATACGCGCCACGAGTAATGCCGCGGGAGTACGCGCTGATCAGCGCAAGCTCCAGAAAGACACGATGTACTATACGTGCCGCATTACATCGTGTGAACACACCTTAATACGCGGCGAAATCCGTTCCGCAATTACGGTAATTCATAGCCCCCCGTGTGTACAATACAATCGTATGGTACGCCCGGGGAGATAAGTGACTTGTTAGTGGCGAATACGCGCCACTGACAATGCATGTCTATGGGGCAGACGACCGCCCCCCTCCACCGCTTTAGAATGACATGCTGTTTAGCGCGTGGTTCCAAAATCCCCTGTGTATTGCGCCGCGTACCATACACGCCGCAATAAGCCATGTGAACTAACCCTAAAAAATGCTGTTGTAGTGTGTTACTTTTATTTTCAGTAAACTCTACTTTTGTATAATTTTCTATAAATCTTTATTAGGGTATGTTCACACGGCGTATCGGGGCGCGTTTGGTACCCATACGGCCCCATCCACATGCATTGTCAGCAGCGTGTAAGCGCCGCAAACAATTGACGTCACTTCTCTACCCGGGCGCACGATACGATCGTATTGTACGCCGGGGGAGACCACGCGTAATTCACAGTTCTCTATGAGAGTTATGAATTCCCGTAATTACGGCGCACATTTCGCCGCATATAAAGCGCAAATACAGAGCGAAATGCGCGCCATAAATACACCGTGTGAACACTCCCTTAGGTATGTTCACACGCCGAGTTCTGTCCGAGTGTACATACGTTTATAGACGCGCCTGTTGGACCCAGACACGGATCTAACAATGTGCAGTGTGACTTTACATTTCTTTCAATGTAAAACACTCATCGGCGTTTAGACGAGTGATCGCTGATGTGTGTTCAATTGCGCCGTTCTGATCCGTTCAAGGAATTGTCATGTCAATTGTTGATCTGAAAGACACAGCAGGAGACCTCTAATAAACTATAGGGTGCGATCCTGCTGCAGCCAAAACGCATCCAAACATGCTCCTGCGTGTTGGATGTGTTTTGGATCCGATTGATGCAGCGTTTTTGGATGCGATTTTCGGATCCAAAATCGGATCCAAAAATGCTGTGGGAACGTTAAAAAAAAAAAAATAGAACTCGCCTCATCCCAAATATCCCTTTTAAAAGGGTTTTCCAAGACTTTTTTTTTTAAAACCTCCTTACCACCTCCCATTGTGTTTAAAATATAAAATTAACTCCTGCTTACCTCTCCTATCACCACCGTTCCAACACTGCTGGGGTCTAGGTAAAAAAAGACAGATCCAGCGAGTCTAACCTATAATCGTACAGTGTTGATCCAGAAGCTAAAAACCCCTGTGAGGCCGATGCCAATTGCCCCATAGATGAGGAAAATTATCTTCCTGACTAAATTTGGCAGCACAATAATCACTGGGTCAACTGGCTCTCATTCTACTCCTGTCCTCTGTACTCCTTAGTAATCACACACACTCGCTGCTGATCGAGTGTTCAACCCTAGGTGCTGTTATTCTACTCCCGTCCTCTGTACTCCTTAGTAATCACACACACTCACTGCTGAGTGAGTGTTCAACCCCAGGTGCTGTCATTCTACTCCTGTCCTCTGTACTCCTTAGTAATCACACACACTCACTGCTGAGCGAGTGTTCAACCCCAGGTGCTGTTATTCTACTCCCGTCCTCTGTACTCCTTAGTAATCACACACACTCACTGCTGAGTGAGTGTTTAACCCCAGGTGCTGTCATTCTACTCATGTCCTCTGTACTCCTTAGTAATCACACACACTCACTGCTGAGCGAGTGTTCAACCCCAGGTGCTGTCATTCTACTCCCGTCCTCTGTACTCCTTAGTAATCACACATACTCACTGCTGAGCGAGTGTTCAACCCCAGGTGCTGTCATTCTACTCCTGTCCTCTGTACT
This sequence comes from Phyllomedusa bahiana, assembly GCA_025379985.1. Lineage (NCBI taxonomy): Eukaryota > Metazoa > Chordata > Amphibia > Anura > Hylidae > Phyllomedusa > Phyllomedusa bahiana. The sequence continues at coordinate 6,519 of JAODAL010032210.1, read as the reverse complement.
CCTTAGTAATCACACACACTCACTGCTGAGCGAGTGTTCAACCCCAGGTGCTGTCATTCTACTCCTGTCCTCTGTACTCCTTAGTAATCACACACACTCACTGCTGAGCGAGTGTTCAACCCCAGGTGCTGTTATTCTACTCCCGTCCTCTGTACTCCTTAGTAATCACACACACTCACTGCTGAGCGAGTGTTCAACCCCAGGTGCTGTCATTCTACTCCTGTACTCTGTACTCCTTAGTAATTGGGCAAACAGTGCAGATAAATAAAAAGAAATCTCAATCAGGTGTGTGCATTGATACAAAAAATCCACATTTGATTTCTGCAGGGATTTGAATCTAGGACCCTTATGCTGAAAGGCAGAAGTGCTAACCATTCAGCTTCATTGTAGCTACTCACATCTCTTGTCCTAACCATTCAGCTTCATTGTAGCTACTCACATCTCTTTACATAAACAGACCTTTGTTTGACTAGAGTGAGCACACTATGGGGAAAGGTATGGTCAGGTTAAGTCTGCTGGGTCACATGATCTGCAGTTCAAATAAATCATACACGCCCCTTTTTGAGCACACTGAGAGCTTAAGCAGGATAAACCAGGATTGAAGTTTCTTTTTGTTTAAACACCTTTAAGGTCCCCCAGGCCATCTGGCTGTCCCAAGAATTGAATATTCTCACAATTATGGGGGTCTAAGGTTAGACCTCCACGGACCATAAACAGATGGGGATTTGCCACTACTTTATGATATGGACGTACCTCTTTTAACTCCTTAACGACCGCCCACCGTCTTTTGACGTCTGCTGGTGCGGGTCGTTCGTCTACAGCGACGTCTTTTGGCATCGCTGCAGACATCGCGCAGCAGCGCTGGGATTGGGGCTGTACTACACAGCCCTGATCCCAGAGCATCCCCTGCGAGCACCGGGACGCAGGGGAACCTCCGTTCCCCGGTGCTTTAACCCTTTGATTGCGGCGGATCGTCACCGCAGCGCAATCAAAGGGCTTTTCCCGGCTCTGTCGGGTGATCGGGACTCCGGTGACCTGACAGAGCCCGGGGAATGGCTGCACAGTCAGCCCTGGGGACCTAGAGTGGCCCCAGAGCTGTCTGTGGAACAAGCCAGTGATCAAGGCAGACTGTTTGCTGTCCTGATCACTGCCTGTGTCAGACCGACACATATTATAATTTATTATCATATATGAATATGCTAATACATTACTACGTGTAAAAAAAAAAAAAAAAAAATTTACAGTTCTCCCTTCATGGGATTTAAAAAAAAAAACAAAAAAAACCATAAAAAGTATAGAAAAAAATGAATAAAGAATAAAATAAAAATAAATATTTAATAAAAAATAATTGTGCATACATTACAAACAAAAAAAAACCCTACACATATTTGGTAATCCACACGCCCCGAAATAACCGTAGAATTAATCTAAAAATTTAAAGTGTCAAATTTAATGGGTAAAAAAAAAAAATTCTGCAATTATTTAAAAATAAATTTTAAACTTTCCCCTAAATACAACCGAATAAAAAGGTCGTAAATGGTCATTGATAAATAAAAAAGCTACAACTGCTAAAAACGCAAGGAGGAAAAATTTAAAAAAATTTTTCTGGTCTTTAACTCCTTTTCGGGCGTTCGGTTTAAGGGGGTTACGGGGTCCCCAGTTTGGAAATCTTTTTCATTTACTTTTGAAAATTTTTCTGGACATCAGGTGTCCTCAATTTAGGCAGAATAAAACCCTCACATATCCCTCTTCTCCCCGGGGACCTGTCCTATCCTGCATTATCCAGACAGCTCATTGATTTGACTGGGTGCTTTGTAATGTTCCATTTCACCTGTGGAGGCGCTGCAGGGAAATTGTTTTTTACTGGCACAAAGAAAAGCTCATCGCTGGACACCGCCTACTCAAGTAATACATTAAAAGGGGAAAAGGCCTCTGTACCGGGTCTTCCCGACGATCTCTTGATAACCAGGACATTAAAAAAATCTCTAAGGTAATAGCTAACCGACTACACTTTTCCCCCAAGTCATGGGGGACACACCAGAGGGGTTCGTGAAAGGAGGGGGGCGGTCAAAAATTTAGGCGGTAATGGGGTTCGATTACGTAGAAAAACCCAATCAGGGTACACACCCCCGCCTTTTGGGATAGACCCGAGAAAGCTTTGAAACGTACACGGGAAGGGTTTGAATGTTGTCCTAAAAAGAGGGCTTCACGGGGAATTTCAGAGCTTTTTGGGAAGCATGATAGAAGTCCGCAGGCCAAAGTCATACACCGGATTTATTTCAACCTCAACCCCCATTAAAAAAAGGAAACAGGCAAGTTTGCCCCCTCTGCCTAGTTATTAATACGCTTTGAACCGCTGGCATTTTTCCTAAAAATAGTGATATTTTCAAGGGATTAAGGGGGGTTCAGAAAGGTAAAATTACAAGTTTGCAGTGACATGCTCCGTTCCTGAAAAAACGCGTAGAACAAACAGCAAGGTGTGGAGCAATAGAAGGGTTTGGTGAATTTTTGGTTTTAAAATAAAAGGGAGAAGTGCCAGTTTTCCATTGGGGCCTCAGGTCGGCTCCAGAAATGCCAAAAGGGAAAGTCGGGGGTGGTGGCACATTTACCTATTTGGGGAATTTTTGGGACCAAGGGACCTTGTTGTCCCATTTAAATTTACCCTCCGCTTATTTCCAAAATCATAGCAGAACCGGTAGATGGCGAGACCTCCCCTTTTCCCTTTTTGGGGAAACCCAGCTGATAAAAAGGTTAGTTTTGGAATACCCCCCCTTGCAAAACATACCATTGCTGCTCAAGCTGGGATGTGAAGGAAACCCGGGAAAGCTTTTGCTAAAAATTTATTTGGAGGGGGGCGTCTCGCATTAGTAAAAGAAACCCAAAATGGGAAAATTGCGGAGGGGGTAAATCCCAAAATTTGGCTTTAAACTTGGCAGCCTGTGGAACATGTCAAAGACTGGCTGGGGGGGGTCCAGTATCTTCTAAATAGGGATGGGGTCCCCAATTTGGGGGCACCCGGGGAAATTTGACCTCTCTCCTCAACCCCATTAAAAGGCAACCCCTGGGGAGTAAGAGGTTTGGGGCTGGAGATACTCTGCCCACTTTGGCGAACATTAGGAAAATATATGGAAGACCCATTCATTCACCTTATTGTTTTTGGGGCGTGAAGGCCTTTTAAACCCGGGGAGAGAACAAATTTTTCCAGTTTTGGGAAAAAAAGGGGATTAAGAAAAGGGATTCCGTCACTTCGGAGGGGGTCCTTGCTAAATTTGGGGAACTTTGAGGGGAAAAAACCAAAATGGCATAAAAAAATTTTTTAAACAACAGCTAGAGAGCTTTGCGAGCCCTGTGTCCAGCCACAATCTCTGGGGGAAAAGGTAGAATTTCTAACTCTTAGAGAGGGCCCCGTAGGGTCCATCTAGAAATTTTTCAGTGTTTACGCAACAAAAAATACAGAGCCCCCGGAGCACGATTTGTTTTAAAGGGTTGGGGGGACCCAAAACAGGGTCCGAGATGACAACAAGATATTGAAGGTTGGCCAGGGGCGGAAGGCCATTGTAAATGAGCAAAGGGAGAGATTTCTCTTTTGTTTTCGATAACCCTTTTTTGCTTTTAAAAATTTCCCCTAAACCAGGGGGGAACAGAGTTCTGAAGGCCTGCCAAATGTAACTGGGGAAAGCAAAAATTTTGACCACTGTAGGGACATGCCCCAAGTCGGAAATTCTGGCGGGCGGTTAGGGGTTCATAAAGGTTTCTTGGTTCGCCCCCCTAGAGCTTAACCACAGGGTTCCTATTCCCCACGCCACAAAAGGGAAAAACCCCCCGAAGGGGAGTGGAGGACAGAATGTAAAATTAAAAGGGGGGACACTGGGTTTGCTGCGGGAAAGAAATGCGCGAACACTGGCTAGACAAATCAGTACCCAGCGTAGTTGAGGTCCGGGACAGTATAAAACAAGCACTATATTTGGAGAAGCTAGAGGTAAAACGGAATTTAGATAGGGAATCAAAGGATTCCTTCAAAAATGGAGCCCAATTTATACCCAAAACAATACACAGAACAAGAGTTAAAATCCCTATTAGAACCATTTAAGTTCACCGAGTACTACCTCTTGGAAATTAAAAGGGTCTTTAAGAAATTTCTAGATTTTAGGAGATTAGCAAGGAGGCAGAGGTGCGCACAAGGTTGGGGTTTTTAGATAAGGTTTGTTAAGGGGGGTGGAAGGGGCAAAGGGGGGGGGGAGAAAATGGAAAATACCAGAGGAGGCGACCAAACTTTGTAACGGACAAGTTTGCTCACCATGAGATTGATGATTGTGTAATATGACATGCATTCTTTGTTTTCATGCAGTGATGTAATTGTTTTTTGTCCGAGTTATGTCATTGTTGATGATCTTCCTCAATAAAATTTGTTTCAAAAAAAAAAAAAAAAAAAAGCTCATCGCTAAAAGGTCCCTTCTACCTAGTAGGGGATACCCAAAGTGGAGAACCCCTTTAATGTCTAAGGAGGATATAATAGCCTGACTGCATTTGGCTCCTAATAGAACAGCAGTTCCTCTCCGCACTGCACTATTCGGGTCACATCTGATAAATCCCATCTGTTCTTAGCTCTTTCGCTCCTCAACGACCTTCACTAATATTTCTGTCCATTCTGGGCCCTTGTTGTCAGGGTCCACCCATCTGTCAGTCATTATGATGGACAGCTCTCCAGATGATGTCATCAGAAAACCACAGGGGGGCTGGAGCTCAGTTTTCAGGTTGGAAAAAAGAAAGTTTTGGAGCAGTTTAAATGTGACAAGAGACAAATGTCTGAATACATCTTCTTTCCTCTAAATTGTCTCTTTAGGGTCTTGATTATCCAGGAGATGAGTCAAAAACATGCCCTGCTTGGTGACTGTCTCCTCTTAAAGGGGGTATTCCCATTTTTATTATTAAAGGGGTTTTGCCACGAAGTAAAATTGACGTGGGAAGTTTGTAAACTAAATAATAAACATTTTTCACCATTCATCATTATTAAAAATTCTGCACCATTTTTGTTTTAGTTGCCCCTAAAACAGTTCGTCTCCGGGGGTTTACGACCAGGGCTGAGAGCTTCTCAGTCCCTGGTCGCACATGCTCAGACATACTTCTCCTCTCGGGCAGCTACTGAGTGTTCAAACCCCGGGTGCTCTCATTCTACTCCCGCCCTCTGTACTCCTTAGTAATTAGTCAAACAGTGCACACAAATTAAAAAAAAGAAACCTCAATGAGATCTGTGCATTGATAAAGAGAAATAAAATCCACAGGTTTGGTTCCTGCAGGGATTTGAACCGAGGACCCTTGTGCCTGGAGGCAAATTTTTTACCTCTGAGCAACAATGTAGCTACTTCCAGTTCTACACATAAACAGACCATTATTTGACTAAAGAGCGGATAGGCCTGGTGATGTCATCCTGCTGGGTACATTTATATGCAATTCCAGGCTCGGACGGGCCGCGGGGGAAACCCGGGGAATCCCCCGGTGGGCCCCCCCGAGCCGCTGTGGGCCCCGGAGGCAGTGCCGTCGCTCCCCGGGGCCGGCCGCGCATCCGGTCCCTGGACGCCCGGGGCCTGCGTCCCGAGCGCCCAGAGACCGGGCCCGGTAGCCGGGGATAATGTCCCGACTCCGGGCTGCGCGGTTTGTGTCGCGGAGCACAGCGCCACTAGCGCTGCGCTCCGCTGATCTCCCCGGCAGGCGAGGGCACTAGGCCCTTTAGCCTGCCGGGCGCCGGCCCTACTGCTGGGTGTAGGCGGCGCGGTGACGTCACTTCACCGCGCCGCCTATGCAGGGCGGCAGTACGGAGCCGGCGGCAGCTCGGAGCGGCCGGAAGCCAGGTAAGTGACTGTTTGTTGTTTTATTTTTTTAAAACTACCCACAGGGGCCCTGACTACTAGGGGGGCCGGGGCTACAAAATGGGGGCCCTGACTACTAGGGGGGCCAAGGCAACAAAAAGGGGGCCCTGGCTACAAAAAGGGGGCCCTGGCCCACAAAAAGGGGGGCCCCGACTACTAGGGGGGGCCCCCCATACTGAGGGGGGCCTGGCTACAGGGGGGGCCCTGGCTACAAAAGGGGGGGCCCGGCTACCAAAAGGGGGGGTGGGTACAAAAAGGGGGCCCTGGCTACAAAAAGGGGGCCCTGAAAACTAGAGGGGGGGCCTGGCTATCTACAGGGGGCCCTGACTACAAGGGGGGGTCTGGCTACCTACAGGGGGCCCTGACTACTAGGGGGGCCCTTGCTACCTACAGGGGAGGGCCCTGGCTACAAAAGGGGGCCCTGACTACTAGAGGGGGGCCTGGCTACAAGGTGGGCCCTGGCTACAAGGAGGGCCCTGACTACAAGGTGGGCCCTGACTACAAGGGGGGCCCTGACTACAAGGGGGGCCCTGACTACTAGGGGGGTCCTGACTACTAGGGGGGTCCTGACTACAATAGGGGGGCCCTGACTACAGGAGGGGGGCCCTGACTACTAGGGGGGGCCCTGACTACTAGAGGGGGCCCTGACTAC